>ML786628.1:556158-584988 GCA_009831015.1 Picea engelmannii
TAGGGGAGGCTCTCATCCCATGTGCGTGGATGCTTTGAATTGTACATGTGCAGAATGTGTACGATCATCCGGTTGACGACCTCTGTCTGGCCATCAGTTTGCGGATGGAAAGATGTGGACTTGGTGAGCTTGGTGTCCAGCATCGACCAGAGGCTGGACCAAAATGTACTGAGGAACCTACTATCCCGATATGAGATGATAGACTGTGGGATCCCAAAGTGTACCCACGCTCGTTCAAAGAAGAGTTTAGCAGTGGCTTCTGTTGTGATATTCTTCTTGCAGGCCATCATAATGGACATCTTCGAGAATCGATCGACGACCACAAAAACACAGTCATTGCCATGCTTAGTAGAAGGAAGGCCCAACATGTAATCCATAGAGATTGATTCCCAAGGTCAACTGGGGGTAGGAAGTGGAGTATAGAGGCCTTGCTTCTTGATGGTCGGTTTGGCAATGGTGCAAGCAGTGCAGGACTTGATGTACTTCTCGACATCTTGTCGAAGGTTCGGCCAATAGAAATACTTTTGCAGTACTGCCACAATTTTCTCGACCCCGAAATGCCCAGTGAACCGACTGTAGTGCGCCTCCCAAATCATCTTGGCACACTCGCTTGAAGGAATACAAAGGTGTCCCATGTGACAAAGCAAGGCATCCTGGAGGTGAAAATTGGGAACTTGCTTACCCTCCAAGAGTGTATTATATGTGTGGCCAAATTCTAGATCACTTGTGTAGAGAAGCGGCCAATCAGAAGTCTTGTGCCCACAAGAGTTGAGCACAATGGTTAGCGCCATGATGGGTGGTCGGCTGAGGCAGTCTGCAACATTATCGGTGCTTCCTTTTTTGTACTTGATGTTTAAATGAAACTGTTGCAGGTATGTGGACCACTTCTGATGGCGATCGTTCTACAACTTCCCTTGTGTCTGTATGAATTGCAGGGGTCGGTGGTCTGTGTGGATGACTGTTTCCTTTCCCAAAATGTAATGCTTCCATTGTCAACAAGCCTACACAATGGAATACATTTCTTTTTCATACGTGGGATACTTCTGGACTGTGTCAGAAAGTGTCTCACTGTGATATGCCACTGGATGCCCATGTTGAGTAAGGACTGCTCCAATAGCATAGTCAGAGGCATCTGTCTCGATCTCAAATGGTTGTTGCAAGTCTGGTAATGTGAGCACTGGTGCAGAGTAGAAGCGATGTTTCAACTCCCCGAACGCCTTCTGTTGAGATTCAGACCAAAAGAATTTTGCTTTAGCTCCTCCCTTGGTGACTTGACTCAAATATTGGCAAGACCTAAAAAGCTGCGGAACTTTGTTAGGGTGGTTGGGGCTAGCCAATCCTGAATGACTTGGATCTTTGCTGGATCCACATGCACCCCCCGCTCATCAATAATGTATCCCAGATATTGAACCTGGGTTATGCCAAAAGTGCATTTCTCCAAATTGGCACACAACTTGTGTTGCCGCGGTGTTTCGAGGACCTGTCGGATGTGGTGGAGGTGCTCTTCCCAAGTCTGGCTAAAGATCGATGGGGTGCTTGACCTGGCAGTGTAGAGGCACCCCTGTGGGGGAGGTGAAGATGTCCTCGTACTCCTCCACGACCTTATCCATCTGTTGTTTTCGTGCAGTGGGGCCCTGTCTGGAGGTCATGACCACAATTTTCCTCTTTCCTTGAGGGCGGATCATCAGGAAAACAAATTTCCTAGTTTTGGAAATTAGCTTACTGCATTGTTTTGCAGTAACCAAAGAGATGGTGGTAGGCGGTGCTATCTCCAGTATCCTGTATAGATTATTTCCCAAAGTGATAATAACAGCATGAGGCCTGGACTCATACACAGCATGTCGCTTCCACAAGTATGGTTGGCCTAATAATACATCAGAAACATCAAGAGGAGCAATATCACATAATACCTCATCCGTGAAGGGCTTGATGTTGTAGGGAAGGCGACATTGTTGACTGACGCGGAGGTCCCGTCCTTGGTGCAACCACCCGATGGTGTATGGTTGTGGGTGTGCTGTGGTCGGCAAGCCCAACCACTTCACGACCTCTACCGAGATGAGGTTCTTCTAGCTCCCGCTGTCGACAATGAACTGCAACGGGGAACCCTTTACCCACATCTTGGAATGGAAGAGACGCTCTGCCTCCTTTGGATCTTATGGTTCTTCCTTCTGGATCTTCGTGGTGGAAATGGTGGCGTTGCGCTCCGCATCGATAATCTGCTTCCCCCTGTCATTCCCCTTGTTTGTTTCTGATTCAAAGTCGGAGCATGCATCCGATTCAGAAGCCTTCAACTCGGCTACCAGTGACTGCTTGGCCCGACACTCACTTGTGTTGTGAGTGGAGCTCTTATGGAACTCACACCACGTCCTTGTGTCCTTTTTTAGCTTCGTGGTGTTGTTCTTTGCTTGTGGATTTAGCGGGTTGTCCTGGGCTGCCCCGCCTTGGCTTGGTCCTTTGTTCTGCGATTTGGGGGTACCTTTCCCTTGCTTTTGATTTGCAGACCCAAAGTCTCGCTTCTTCTGTTTGAACTTTTGCTCAATCTTGGCAGCATATCGGTATGCCACACCAAGAGAGGAGATGTCGAGGAACTCAATTTCCTCCTGAATGTATCTGTGCAGACAACTGTGGTACTTTAAAACCAAATGTTTCTCTGAATCTTTGATACCCAACTTTGTGCATAGGGTATGAAACAAATTCGTCATCTCATGCACATCTTGGTCCCTTTGTTGCCGCAGCGTAGTCCCTTGTATGTATTTGTCCTCATAGCTCCCCACGGGATAATATTGTTCCTTGATGGCGTCTCGGAAAGAATTCCAAGTGAGTGCAACCGAGAACAGAGAGGGTTCTCCCTCGCCCTCTTGCTCCGAGTAGGTTTCCCACCAGTCCTTGACATGGGAGGCGGCTTTGAGGAGTGCGAAAATAATCTTTTCTCGGTCGGAAATGTCATGAACTGAGAAATATCCTTCTAACATATTCAACCATCTATCTACGACATCTGCATCTATTTGGCCCTCAAATATGGGAATGTCAAAGTTTGCTTGTACCTTAAAAGGAGTGGCGCCTCCAGAGTGGATATTGGATGTCGATGCGCTGCCAGTGGGAATCCGTTGAAGAATCTGGTCAAAGTTGTCCATCATCGCGTTCATTTGTTTCTCGAGGGCCTCCTCGAGCAACATTTTGATAGGATCTCCTGCTCCCTCATCTTTCTTTTCTTCACCCATGGGCGGTCGTCGGGGTTTGCGAGGCTGATCTTGCAAAGGTTCAACCAGATCGAGCCCCAACTCCTTATACCTCGACCTCGTTGGGGACATGCAAGGAAGGATCGAGAATGAGCAGACCGCTCTGATACCACTGATCCGGATTTATGTAGGAACACAATGAAATACAAAAATACACATAAACACAGAGATGCAGCGGAAATAATATTTCATTTCATTAATCACACATGACTGAAATATGCTTACAGACAGAATGGAAATAAACTAGCTAGGGCGTTGGTAGCTTATCTCTAAGAAGAGATGTGTCGGCTACTGGCATCTGAACTGTCTTACAATGAGGCTCAAAGGCCTATTATTATTGAGAAACAATGGAAAACCCTAAATATCCAAAGACCTAACCCTAGGAGATGAAACGCCAAGACTATGGTCCCCGTTTGGGTAAGTTGGTACATCAACTTCCCGGGGACGTAACTTTGGCATACGATCTTCGTTTGACGCGTTCCATACCTCGTTAGAAAGATCTATCCGAGGACTACAACTTTTGGGTGAGAAACATGATCGATGCTCCATGTTGCTCCCCGTTTTCCCAAAAAACGTCGTTTAAGGCCTCAAAACGGCTCCGGAAGTTCAGGACCCGAAAAACTGCTAAAAATAGTAAACTGTGTGGAAACTGAAAAACTAAAAGAAGCAATGGTGGGGGACCAAGTGGAATAGGTGGGTGGCCACCAATATCCACCTGGATCAACAGGTTGGTTACAGGACAATGGCACAGGTTGGTTACAAGTCATTGACACAGATTGGTACAGGTTTACAGTGGTATATCTCACAGTGGCAGTGTGACAATGGTTTCATCATTTTAGTTATATTTCAGGGTAGTAGGACGGGGCAAGAATAGGTGGTTTTAGCCACCTTTTGATTATAGCCAAAGAACATAGGGGGTTGTAGCCTCCTTCTGGTTGTAGTCTCATTTTGGTTGTAGCCAGAGAATTGGGGATTTGGAGTTTCCCTCAGGTTGTAGCCTGAAAATATAGGAATTCAGAGCCTTCTTCAAGTTGCAGCTGGAGAACAAAGAAAGTTGGTGATTCCAATGAATGTAATTCTTAAAGACATATAAGAAAAATCATTCTGTGGTTTTTTTCGATATACTATGCATGTGTGTGATTGTTCATTATTTATAATTTATTTACTCTGCACTTATTGGATGATAATGTTACATTGATCATAAAGATAAATAACACTTACATATTGTGGTAAAAATGAAAAAAAATTACTATTGTTGATTAAGCCCCCCTCTCACTTATCCAACATTTCAGGAAGGGTAAAACCTCATTTTTTTTCATATTGCTTAGTTGACTACAACCTACACTAAGTCATCTTGGTAAAAGTAAAAACCCACTTAAATAAGCCCTCGAACTCAATTCACACTCAGTTTTACTTAAGAAGTAAGGACTCTCTCCAATACCTTCGCTATAAATACCATGTGAAAGAAGAACAAAAGTTTTTCTTAAAAAAAAATAACACAGACAATATTAACGTAGATTATAATAAAGATAAGGAAAAAAATCTGCAATATGCCATATTTTAGAGTCGCAAAATACATTCAACACTGAACGCATACAGAGTACCATATATTTGGTTGTGTTATATGGAGACATCAGATATTGAAAAGCCTAAATAAGAATTAAAAAATATTTTCTTATAAGCTAATTCCATTGATTAATACTAGTTTATCCGTGGGACTTTCTTCTCTTAATGTTTTATGAAACTCATAACCCAATTCAAATAAAAAAAGCTCGAAAGGAATCTGAAACTTCTTTTCTTTGGTGTGGTAACCAGAGCTCCAAACTCAGGAGTCAGAAAGTTACTGTCATTGGTGTTTAATTACTTAACCCATCCAGTGAACCTCACTCAATCTACATCACTTCAGCGTGGTACGAGAGTAGCACCAACAAATATTATTCATAACCAATTTCATTAACGAATACTTCAAACTGAAATCCGACCTCCAAATCTATGGTTGTTGGGCTGTTGGATTTTCTTACCATATTTGTCCGCCAAAATATCTGGGAATTCCAAATTCCATCATTACTCTGAAAGTTGTGAAAGTTATTTGCATTGGTGTGACTTAACCATCCCATAAACTTCACTCAATCCACTTCAACCTTGGCATGAGAGTAGCAACCAAAACATATACTCGTAAGTCAATTCTTCTAAACCAAATTTAGAAATTTATTCTTTATGGGTTGTTGGATCTTATTGTATTCCGTCTAACGGTTAAAGGTCGGGCTAAAAGCTCTACTTTTTGGGTGTTTTGGGGGTTATATAAATTTGGACAAAATGGCTATTTTCTGTTATTTAAATTGTATTTCTGAATGCATAAATGGATTCTGCATGTTGAAAAACTTCTAAGACACTTGGATTATACAAATTTAGCCACTCAAATCTGCAGATCCAACTATTCCTCACCCGATTTCTGGTAAAATCAAACGGAGTACATATTTTTTAACAGCTTAGTCTAAACATTCTACCTTTTGGTAGTTTTCGGAGGAATTTTTCCATTTGATTTTACCTCCTGTGAGGAATAGTTAGATCTGCAGATTTGAATGGCTAAGTTTGTATAATCCAAATGCCTCAAAAATTTGAATAGTTGAATTTGCAGATTTGAATGGCTAAATTTATATAATCAAAGTGCCTCAGAAATTTTTTAACAAGCTGATTTGTACTACCCAAAAAAAAGTTAAACTGTTACTAAACCAATTAAATAATTTATCAATAAATATAAAAGTTTACTCATCTCATCTCATAGATATCTGATGAAAACCTGTGCATTCCCATAATACTCTAATACTCAACATGAAACAGAAAATTACCAAAAGATAGAACATTTAAACTAAGCTGGGACTTATTCTCCTTAATGCTGAGCTAATCCCCACATAAAAACATATATATAATATATGTGCTTCCATTTCTTTTAGATCCCTCTCCAAGCGGAACTTACTCTCCTTCGTGTTGACCTAACCTCACCGAGAGAAAGAATATTTTTTTATATTTTGTTTAGAAGACTGAATAAGGAAGTAATTCCAGGTATTTGGATGAAAATTTGCGTACCCTTTGAACTGGGCCAGTTCCCAGCCTGTGATGAGCGAAACAGCATGCAATGCATCCTTCCAGTTGTTAAGCGTTTCAATATGAAATCTCTGCTGCCTTCCATGCCGTTGGAAAGCCTCTGCATAACTACGTCTGATCCACCGGGCATCCGAAGGTTCAACATCAAAGAACAGAGGGAATACCCTTTTGTCATTCTTGACCATCTCATACAACTCGGACAAACATTTTGGGGACTGAGCATACTCCTTAGAGAAGATTGCCAGATGAAGCTTGGCGGTTGAGATGGCATGCTTTGTCCTGCCATCTAAAACCTCTTCTTCTTCTCCTTCTGTCACAAATGCCCTTACTCCGCAATACCTAAGCACCTCGTACAAATTGTCCACAAACCTATTCGCCGATATTTCATTGTTCTGATAATTGATGAATACATCGTATTGAATATGCCCATCTGGAGATGTTCTCTTTTCATGAATATCCAATGAAGAAGCTATACATTCTGTGGCATTTTTCAATATCGAAGCCTGGAAAGAGCGCAACAAGATCCAGCCAATCAGATGCTTCAATGCAAAGAACGAGGCAGCCAAGATACATATGCAGATATGAATATCAACGCGCCATGATAGCAGTCCACAATTGAATGCTATGAAGGCCGAGTTTTCCATCGTTTTGACAATGTCCAGTTATTCTCTTCCGAGGAAGCCTTATATATCTACAAACAGCAGTAACGTATCAGTAAGACGAAAGGCGGGTCAAAATAAGAGACGTGGGTATTAGTGCTACTACTTTCCCTGAACAAACGAAAGCATCCATTCTCATGATCGTGATTGTAATTTACCATCGTGCTACAGTAAACACGAAAGCATCCATGGTCATTCTTATTGCCATTATCGTAGTGTGATGCATCCCCTCTGTCGCTGCCTACACTCGCGGTGGGATATCGGAGATGTTTTTTCTTCGAATCGTGAGCATATGTACCAGAAAAGCGCGTAGGCCCACTTTTCTATGTCGGCCATTTTGTTTTTCACATGAAGGAATATTTTCCCAACCATATAGTGCGCCCACTTTTCTACGTCGGTATTCCATCAGTCGACTCCATACATTCTCACCCTCAAGATCTGGTTCTCTGGGCGTACTTTTTCTCACATTGTCATTTAAATTTTTAAGCCCTGACCATTCATTCCATAGTACAACAAACCAGGCAGAGTTTTGAACGCTCAGAGAGCGTTGAGCAATTTATGGAAGATGGCAGGGTTTGCATGTAACCCAATTCACACCAGCATAGTCTAGCTCGGTGATTTGAAATCTTTGATGAATTAGAAATGTTTATTCCTGCAAAATTGAACCTTTTCTTCATAAAAAAAATCTCGCTACTGATCCACAAAATTGAAACCTATCTTCATAAAACTCTATTTAAACAAGTAATCCTTATGTCCAAAGTTTGATCTCATAGCAGCAGTGGATCTACAACAGTTTGGCTTCGACCTCAGTGTCCTCTCTCTTGCTGTGTCGTGTTGTATAAATTGGAATCTGAATCTTCATGACATCATGTGATGAGGGTTAAGGGGTTAGTATATTGAGACTAAGGCCAAGTTAACGGATTATCAAACCCTAAAACCATCACATATATCATTTCAACTAATCAAACAATGAAAGTAAAGCCTTAAAAAGGAAGAGTGCATAAATCAATTGAACCTCTAATGAAAGTAAAGACCTGAACTCAACAATGTACATTGCCATTTCTCTTACATTTCTTTCTCTGGGTTTTGCATTCTCCAGATTTTGCAACACAGGAAGATAGGGCTGACAGTTCTGGCTCGTAAGCGTTATCGATCATCTGGAAAACAATTACAAGCAAAGTTCTGTTACAAGTTTTCTTATCATCGATTTCTGGAAGGTTCATGTGGCTCCACTCTAAACGTTACCACCAGCTGGTGGGGTATATGAAAGAAAGAAAGAAAGAAGTATTTTTAATGTCCAGGAGGCTAAAAATAGCCTATGGGACAGATTGTTTTTCCATCTTGCTTTTGTATTCGACCCTTTTCTTGTGAAGTTTTACAATAACCGCTCCCAACTTCTCGACAGATTATCCCAAGAACTAGCTGCTAGAATATTTGCATAATTTTCCCTGCTGTCTTTTAAGGCTTCACATTCTAAAATGAAATGTTTTTTTGATTCCACTTTTCCATAAGAGCACAAAATACATACTCTTTCCTCCCACATTTCTTTTGGCCTTTTCTAGCGCCCTGTTTCACAACGGAGTTGATGAGAATTAGTCCTTAATTGAGCAATAAGAATTTTAGATCTCCAAGAAATATGGGCCCCTATGTACGCCTTTTGTAGATGGTTATGAGTGGGGTAAAACTCTTCAATGTTGTACTTCTTCTTTCTCCCTAGCTCTTTCTCCCAAGTGCATTTGTGGAACTTATCCATAACAAAAGTTTTTATCTCCTTATTGTTTGTAGGACACATGCTCAAGCAAATGCCTCATTTACTAAACCATTTGTTATTTTGCCGCATCCAAGTCTTCTTTCTTTTGCACAATCTGTCACTAAACACAACCTTAGGCCATCTACCCTCTTCCATTTGCTCAATTTTTTTCAAATATCTTATGACTTGCACCATAGCAATTGCTTCAATAGGAGCAACCCCTGTTTCACTTAACATGATAGCATAAGGAACTGCACTTTTAATTTTGAATTTGTTTGTAATCAAATGCTTCTGAATTTTCTCAATTTGTTTCCACTGCATCTCGGTTGTGTTGTTGGCCCACATTTCACAACCGTAGAGAATCACCGGAATCACTAGAAGCCCAAAAAGAGTTAGCGTGGTTTTCCAGTCCCACAACTTTGCCTCTATACACCTGTTTTGAAAAGCATAAAATGCTTTCCAACCCCCTAAAATTATTTTCTTTCTACAACCATCCCAACTTAAATTTATGTTGAAGTCAATTCCGAGGTATTTGTAGTCTGCAACTTCTTCCAAAATGTTGCCTTCAAAGTAGAATTTATGTTGGTTATGCTTTCTTTTGTTAGAGAAAACCACTACTTTCGTTTTACTAATATTGACTTGCATCCCCACCCTTCTACAAAAATGCCCAAGGGAACATAAGTTCTCTTGCAAACCAAGAGCCGATTTAACAATCAATATAAGGTCATCTGCGTACAAAAGAAGCCTTATAACAAACTTGCCCAAACAGATACTGTCACCCCCTTGCGAATTTAGCCACTCTTCAATCTTATCAATATATAACCCAAAAAAGGTAGGAGACAATGGGCAACCTTGCTTGACCCCGATATCGCTTCTAAAACTTTCAGAAATGTCCGCTGAAGCTCTAATTTTGACTTTCACCTCTTCATATAGCCTATGCACAACTGCTCTCAAATGCCTGGGAACCCCGAGTTCCTCCATTCTGCCCCAAAGCTTATCCCTAGGAACCGTGTCAAAGGCTTTTCTGAAATCAAGAAAGCAACAAAAAACTTCTTCCTTTTTTTCCCAAACTCTTTCAATGATGTGCCTTAAAGTTATGCAATGATCAACTGTGAAGTGTTTAGGTCTAAAATTTGCTTGCCCTTTAACACGTTTATCTCTTTCTTCTGCCCACTTGCTGATTTTCTTTTCTAACATGCTACTAAATAACTTTGCAAACAAGGGGTTTATCATCATGGTTCTATAATTGGAGGGATTATTGACGTCACCACTCTTGAAAAGAGGTATTGTCATACTAGTTGTCCAATTTGTGGGGAACCTCTGTTGTATGATGTTGTTGAAAATTTTTGTGATGTGAGGTGGAAGAATTTTTAAGCCCCACTTTAGATACTCTTCTTGGAGTTCATCTAAGTCTTTTGTTTTTTCAGCACCCAACCTCTTGATACCCATCTCTACCTCTTGCACCGTGAAGAGTTTTGTGTCTGTGTTGACCAAGGGAGGAGGGTCAACCTTGGGATCCTGCTCATATAGTTTTCTTGCATATTTGAACCATTTAGAAGCTGTAATGTTGTTTTCAGTTTGCACCTTTTTCGGTTGGATCTCCTTCCAGAATAGTTTGAGGTTATTTTTCCCAAGGAATATTAGTTCTTCTCTCCTCGAAACCATGAAATCACCCTTTTTCTTTCTTACTATCTGCTTGTAAGCTTTGAGATTTATGTTATCCTTGTGTGATTCCCTCCACCTTCTCCTTGTCTTTTTGCATTCCTCGTCAAACCAAGCATTAACCAGAAAACAACTTGTTTCAGACCTCTTAATTTTTTCTCTTTTGCACTCAGCAAGTGCGCTTTGAATTAAATGTGTTAATTCATGATTATGAAGGCCATGAAATGAGATTTCCTCCTTCTTGAAGAGCCTCTCTAATGTTTTTTTTAAGGTATTACAATTCTCTGGAGTCAAAAGAATTCTGTCATTTTGAGGATTTTGTTGGACACACTGAGTTTTTGACCCTAATTGCTTCTTTCTGGTCCAAGAGAAACTTAAATATATTGGCTTGTGATCTGATTTTAAGTCTCAAATTTGATCTCCAATCATCACTTCCTCCATTTTCCCACACAAACTATGCGAGCATAATCTACTACACTTGCTCCATTGTAAGTATTGCAAGTGAAATTACCGGACTTTTCCCATCTAGTCAAACCATTACAAATGACTAAATCGAAATCCCCACATAGCGTAAGCAATTTTTCTCCAAAGAGATTGCAGCCTTTATCCTCTGAATTTCATTCCCACTAATGATTACTCTCTTCTGTAAGCCAGATAGGGTCATCATCTTCTTTGCAACAAAGAATGCTAGCTTGTTCACCTGTAGTTCTAGCATTGAAATCCCCCAATATAAGGACTTCACCTAACTGAGAATATATTGGAATATTTTTTTTTAGGGTTGCAAAGGGATCTTTGTGGTCAAGCGCTCTACTTTTGTAGATTTTTTAAACTTGCGACGCAAAATAGCATGCTGCAATTCTGATGGGATTTCCATTTTCTGATATTTTAAGCCAGACAAATTGCTTATTTGGGTCTTCTTTTTCTCTTACTAATACCATGATACCCCTGTGCCCTTTGCTATTCCCTGCTGCCTTGTTCCACACTGCTATCTTCCAATACCCTTCAAACAAAGGTGTCTTGCACCCTTCATGCTCATGTGTTTCTATGAGGCAAATTATGTCTCTATCTTTCGCAATAGGCTCTAACCCAGGTCCTCGTCTCCATGGGTAACCCCTACAGTTCCAAAAAACTAATCTTAAGTAAACCTGGGTATGACTTGATTGCTATTTGTTTTGACATGCAAGACTTACAATTGAGTCTTTTTCCCTGCTTGCCCATACTAACCTTGCTTCCTCATTTCTTGCTGAAGAGTTTGCTGCCTCTTCTTTGTTATCATTTTGTTGCCTTGTTTTGGAAAGAGGTCGAAATTGTGCTATCACAAATTTACCTTTATAAATCCATGCTCTTTTTCCCTCATCTCTTGATGCCCTAACTTTTGTCATTTCGTCCCTCCTTTCCTCTTGTTGTCTTACAGTTAAGTCTTCTTCTAGAAAAAACTGAGAACCCCTCAAGAATTGCTTCCTTCTTAGAATGATATCTTTATCCCGCAAGCTGGGCATGATGACTTTTATGGGCCTGGCTCTCTCACCGTTAGGCTTACCTACTCTCCATGCTTGACATATTTGTCCTTTCCATTGGAGCTTGTCTTTCAAGAAGTCTCTTGCAAGATCAAGAGTACATTCATTTTTCCCATAATCTTTCACCTCCTTAATAATTATGCTTGTTGCTCTATCCTGTCTTTCCTTGCTTTCTCTATCTTTCATGGTGTCCACCTGAATGTTTGTTTCTCCTTCCCTCTTAGCAGAATTGCTAGTAACTTGAGCCCAGGTTTTGTAGAGTTTTGTGGAATCTCCTATCCTCTCTTCTCTTGATGTCTCTTCATTGTTGTTTATTTGGACAACTACTTTCCCCTTATCCTGGGATGGTTTCTCATTCATCACCTCTATATTCTCCACTGCAAATTTATTCATGTTTTTCACTTTAGCTTTCATGCGTTGCCATTCTGTTTTCCCTATTCAGAGAGCTTCCTGTAGCAATGACACTTGCTCCTTAAGAACTTTGTTGCTTGCTGCTAAAGCTTGGTTTTCAGCTATTATTATATGAATTGTACAATCTCTTTCTAGCTCTTTAGCTTCTACTACTTCTAACCTCTCTTTTACCTTTAACAGTTCTTTCACATAAAGATCAGATGACCAAGTGAGAGGTGTGGATGTGGGACTATATAAGGCATAATCATCAATGAATTTTCCTTTTCCTTTAGGCTTGTTGCCACATGCTTGCAAAAAGGACTTGTTTGAATGTTGTTTCTTGCGAAGGACCCGAGTACTTTCCCTTTGAGACCTTTTTTTCCTTGGCTTCTCCCATTTTAGACAAGCTAGTCTTCGTTTTAAAATGCTCCGATACCGTTTGGCATTAATCCAAACCCACTTCCCAGTTTTGGCTGATGAGGGAATTTTCACTTGCCCTATATCATTTGTTTCCATGGGTTCTAAAGTTTCTTGTCCCATTGTCATGATGATATTAAGGGAAATCAAAGTCTCTGCCCAAAACTGACCCTCTGTTTTATGCTTAACCCTTCAATATCTGTTGGTCTGACCACTGAAAACTTGTTTCTTTGCCCTTGTTTCTCTGCCCACTATCCCTGACCTCTGTTAGACCACTGCCCCTATCCTCTGTTATCCACTTGTCCCTATCCTCGATTAGTGTTTTTGTCAAACAATTCACTAAAACTCCCTTGCTAGCCTGCTGATTGGTTTAGGATTTTTGTTAAACAATTTGGTTGTAATGTGTTATGTTTGTTGTATCCCTGTATCCCTGTTGTTGTTTGTTGTATCCCTGTTTTCTGTTGCTGTAATGTGTTATGTTTGTTGTTTTTTGTATCCCTTGTTCTCTTCTATGTTCCATGACACTTAGCATTCCACGGTCTCTTCTTAATGATAATGATAAGAAAGATGATGAATTACCGTTGGGGATGGATGCATGGGTTAATGGCAAATTATCGGGACACAACAGAGGGATACAGTAGGGTTGAGTGGTTTTTGTGCTGCATTGAAAATCTAGGGTGAGGACAGTGGAATGAAATAGTCAAATTACATATTTAGACGACGTACCTCGTCTTCTTCCGCCTCATTTATGCAAAGTTCACAACTCCTGTCACCGAGTAGCTCTCCCTTCCCCATGACTGTGATTCATGGAATCTTCCCTCCTATCAACGCTCCTCCTAACTCGTTAATCGTTAATCGCATGGGAAGCCATTGTTAGCTTAGCCAAACAGAAAACACAACCCACTTCTCTTTTCTTCTTTTGTGATGAAACATTACAGGTTAAGGAGAGTACGCTAGTACAATGTGCACATTTTGTAAAGAACGTATTCAACATGCCACCAACACGTGGTAAGATGTATATGAAACATGAAACCTTACCTGTTAAGGAGAGAACGCTAGCAGTTGCGTCTTTTGTTCGTGGGCATCTGGTTTTTCTTACACATTCAACATTCCACTACCACGTGGTAAAAAAAATTAAAAAACTTAAAATATACTAGGTAAAAATCTTAAACACTTTCCACTCAAAGTAAAAATCTAGGTATTAATAATCTGATTCTCTAATATTTTAATATTATGTTAATCATCTTAATTATTTTTTTAATGATCCTCTAATATTATGTTAATAATTTTAATCATCTTTTTTAATGAACAACCGACATGTTTTGTCATGCAAAGAAGTTAATGATTGAAATCACAACCCTTAATTTATTGTGACCACTAAAAATATTAGGATCATATAAAATTGTGTCCCTTAAAAGCTCATATGTGATTAAAATTGCATTAAATCTGACTATTTCCAATAGATGTTAGCCTATCAACATAATAATATAACAAATCTTGATAATAACATAACATATTTTTATCCATATTCAATCAAAATGAGCTAAATTAAAAAAAAATAAAAAAAATTAATAAATATATGAATAAAATAGATTTAAAAGGTAAAACATTTAGAAAATTCTTAATTTATGTTTTTTTATTCACATGACTCTAGGAAGGAATGTTTGTTAGAATGAAGACAAACAATATTGGAATTGCTAAGTTATAACTCTCTTACTAATTATTGGTTTGGGGATTGTTGATATTAACTATGGAATTTAAACTTAGGCTGGACCAATCTTTATTAATTATTAATTTTGATTCTTCTAAATTAAAGTAAAAAACAAATAAAATAATTTGGAAATAAAGAATAAGAATTTATAAATTAGTTTAAATTTATTATTTCAAAATTTTTAAATATTAAAAAAATATAAAATAAAATGGAGATGTAAATTTTTTGTAATTACATAATTTTAAAATTAAAATAATATAATTGATATATTTATTTATATATTAATTAATAGTTAATATTGGATAAGTCATCTTTTATAAATTAATAAAAAAGAGTTATTAAAAGTGTTAAAACCTAGAAATATTGGGTTGGGTTATAAAATGTGTTTAACTTCTCTTGGCGAGAAGATTAAAGAAAAAATAATAACTAATTATATATAACTATAAAACTATTGCTATATATAAGGATAAGGAAAGGTTCTAAGGAAATAAAATTAAGAACGTTAATTTGTAGTTTTTGGTTAGTAGTAATGTTGCATTAATAAATTTAATTTGTAGTTTTTTTTATTAGTAGTAATGTTGCATGTTTTTTTTTAATAAGGTAATGAAAAGTTGTACTAGATTGTTGTATTTTGTAAAACTAAATCCAAAGCAACCAAATTAACAAATAAGTAGGTGAAAAGATTAAATCTCACAAAATTTTGAATTTCAAGGAAAATTCTGGTTATATAGAATGCATACATGTTTCATTGCACACACATACTCCATTAGAAACAAAAACACATACAATTAAAATATTTCTCAATATTTTACAAAAAGATCTTCAACACTAGAAGCTTTTTTTAAGATCTAAGTGATCATTGTCAAGACCCCCAAATGCATCCTTCTTGTGCCAAAACTTTTGATAATTCCCATGATCCACTCACAGGTCAAAGATCCCCTGTACATGCATGTGTGATGGTTTAAGGCCTCCTTCATGACCCTTGAGCCCTAAAACCATCACACGGGGCCTAAGGCCCTTTTTTCGTCCCACAATCATGATTAAGGCCACAATACCCATCCACTTTGTCCAAAACCCCTTAATGGCACCCATATTTCACCCAAAGGTCAAATATCCGTATGTGTGGTGGTTCAAAGCCTCCTTCATGGTGATTGAGCCTAAGAATATTCAATTATGGCATATGACTCTTGTTTTCATCCCCTTACCATGATGAACACCCTGAGACTCATTCTTGGTGTGAAAAAACCTACTAATGGCACCCATACTTTCCCTTGGAGGCCAAAGATTCCCTACAAATATCTTGTATGGTGGTTTGAGGACTTGTTCAAAGTTCTTAAGCTCGAGAAGCTTCATATAGAGCATAAAACACATGTTTTCTTTCCATGTCCATGGTAAAGGCCCTAAGAATCACTCTTGGTGGATACAAATTTATAATTGTTAGGATATACTTACATTATGAGCTAGTTTAAGTTCAACTTCATGTAGTGTAGTTTTAGGTTAAAGTGTGTTTTCAGTGTCTTTATTAAGTGTGCTTTTGTACTTTATTAATCCAATGATCACAATCATGTATTACACAAGAGTGCTCTAATGGTTCAAACCTCTCCTTCATATTAATGATACTTAGTTTGTCGATTAAAATCTCATTGGTCCATGATATGTATTTAAAGATCAAGGAGGTTCGTTTATTGATGATTGATTGTGAGAGATGTGTTGGAAGGTTTACAGTTGGGAGTAAGCTTGTCATTGATGGTAAGAACAACAATGGCAAAGATCAGCGATGGCAAAGATCAACGATGACAAAGATCAGTGATGGCAAAGATCAGCGATGACAAAGAAAAACGATGTAAAAAAACATTCACCACAGGAATGTCGAAATCGTGATATGCGAAATCGTGATTTAATCGCAGCCATCAGATCAAGGTGTGATCTGGACCATTGATCTGACTCCATTTCAGAGTTTCACGAATAGCAACTTAGAGCGGCAAGAAACATAACCACAGGAGTCCTGAAATGTCGAAACAAAAAATTGCAAAATACTTTAGGCCTGTGGTCTCAGCCGGTGGTCACACCATCGAAGAGCTAAAGAGAATAGTACATGCAGACAAGCTCCTGTTCGGTGTTTTGGGGATCGCGACTTGGAAAGTCGAGAAACTTCACAATGGGATTAAACAAAAGGCGAAATGCGAAATCGCAGAAAGCAAATCATGAACAAGCACTTGGCCATGGCCATGATCATATAAAGGAAGGAGCTAGCACAGAAAATCTCCATTTCGGAGTTTCGGAGATCGCGACATGGACTGACGAGACACTTGGCCACAGGAAAGCCGAAATGCCGAAATACGAAATAAAGGCAAGTTTAATGAAGATCATTCAACAGTGCAGATGAAACTGAAGGAGATCAGAGGGCTACTATTGCACGACACAGTGAAACTACCAGAAACCGATGATGAGTTCTACCAGAGGACTCGAAGACACTTCGATGTGACTGCCTGAGGAGTTGAAGAGTCTCAGTGGGAATCTTCCAATGGGATGAAGACTGGTCATAGGGGCGATTGATAGCTAGATGAGCATTGAAGTCTATAACTGAAACATAAGGCATAATCTTGACTGTGTCAGAGAAGACAAGGAGTCTCAACTGCCAGAGAGGCTGAGGAATCTCAACAGAACAGCCAGTGATGCTGGACATGTGGTGGGAACCACTAGAGAAGCTGAAGAGTTGCGATGATCAGGCAGAGCACTCGAGAGGTGGAGGATATCGGCACGGTGTGAGTATGCAGAGGGATTGCGTGCATTGCATGCACAAGTAGCACATAAGCTATAAGTACATGGTATAAAGAAGAGATGTGGTTGTTGTTGTTGCGGGAAGTGGTTGTGGTTTTGGTTGTTGAAGGTAATTCATGCGTGAAGGAGGAGAGTGCAGCAGTTGAATTGAACAAAAGAGGAACTGTGCAGTAAATGGACATGGCGCACAGAGCATAAAAGGCAGAAGAACAGACAACGCAAGTTATGTGTGTAGGAAGGTAGTGAGGCAGACGGAGCAACGAAATGCAACAGAACAGTGATGAGTCTGGTAAGCCATTGTTGAACATTATATCACTGTAATGAGTTTCAGTAGCAAAGATTCATAATCAAGGTGGTTGGGAGGTGCTAGGGAGGACTGGTGTCCTCATAGGTTCAAGTAGGGTCTTGAACACAGGGAGTTGGTGCTTCCTTCTAGTTGGTGCTAGAGAAACCAGGGAGTTGGTGCTTCCTTCTAGTTGGAGCTAGAAAAATCTGGGAGTTGGTGCTTCCTTCTAGTGAGTGCTAGAGAAAACCAGAGAGTTGGTGCTCTCAGCAAGTTGCAGCTTGCAAAACAGAGGTTGTAGCCTCATAATGAGTTGGTTCTCAAATGTATGATAATGTAAAGAATGTAAATAATACTTATCATATAAAGAAGAAGAGATTTTTACCCTGTATGGGTTTCCTTGGGAAATATCTTTCTCTGTGTTTCTCATATATGTGACTGATGTTGAATGTGCCATTATTCATTTCCTTGCATTATTGTGATCATCATTGAGTGCCTTGTAAATATTTTAAAAGAAGTATAATTGTTTAAGCACGGGGACAACTGATTCACCCCCCCTCTCAGTTGTCCAACAAGATGTTCATGTGAAATATTTCTTGCATTACTTAATTTCCTAATTGTTGTGGTTTTTTTTTTTCTCTTTGAGGGTTTTAACTATGTTAATCCTAGTGTCGTTTAATGTTTTCTCTATGTGTATGAGTTTGTATTAAGGTGATCACCCTATGGGAATATACCTTGTTATCTAAACATGGTATCAAAAAACATTTGAAACTTTGCTCATGATTTGATTGAGATCCTAGTAGCCTACAATAACTATGGAAGGAGTATTGTGCCCAAATAAATGGCACCAAACAACAAATATTGTTGCAACCTACAACCTCAAAAATACACAATCCCTCACTTTAAAGTTTCTTTCATTACAATGTTGATCTTGTTGTCATTTCCTCTTATTTTTTTCTATAATCAAGTTGTCCTTCAATAATTTTAGAGCCTCTTGTTGGTGCTATATGTGATCTTCCACTACTTGAACCTTATCTTTCCCTCTCAAGGGTGACATGGTGGAAGGAGGATGATTTCCATAGAGTTCCATAAACAAGTACATTTTGGATGAAATATGGAAGGAAATGGTGTACCACCATTTTTCTAAGGGTGACCACTTAACCCATTATCTATGTTTATCAGATGCAAAGCAATGGAGATAACCTTCTAGATATTTATTGACAATCTCGGTTCATCCATCATATTGAGGATGGTAAGAGGAACTATGAGCCAAATGAGTACCCAAACAAGAAAACAAATCAATCCAAATTGCCCATGAAAATTGGATCTATGAAACATACAATAATCTTGGGGTTTCTATGTAGCTTTTGAACAGTTTCCATGAATGTTGTAGCTACTTTACTTGCTTTAAAAGGATAAGAAAGAGAGAAAAAATAGGAATACTAGTGATTTGATCCAACACCACCATGATGACATTATTTCCTTCAAGCTTTGGTAGACCCATGATAAAATCCATTGAGAGCTCTTCCTAATTTTGACTTAGTATGGATAATGTTTCTAGAAGACTTGGGATCTTGATTGTCTCTCCAATATCTTAATGGAAAATCAAACATTCTACCACAAACTTTGAACATCAATTTTAAGACCTTCCTAGGAAAAATTCTTCTTGATCCTATGTTAAGCTTCTAAAAATCTTAGATGTCCCCCTATAGGAGAAGTGTGTAGTTCCGAAAGGACCTTTTGTTTTCTTTGTGAATTCTTACATAAATATAGGTGATCCTTATACCAAAGTGAATAACTCTTCCACATAAATTTATATGATTCTCTAGGATCTTGTTGAAGTTGTTGAACAAACTTTGTTGCCTTCTATTTCTAATACCATTCTATCATTGCTTCTTCAACCCAATTATCTTGTAGAATGGAAATAACACAAAACAAAGCCTCAATGTTTTCTTATTTCCTTGAAAATACACATCCCACCACATTTTGTTTTCTTTTTTTGTAGACAATTTCAAATTCATAACCTAGCATATTTGTATCTCATTTTTGTTTCTCTTCTAAATATGGTCAGTGTTCCAAGAAGTACTTCAAACTATCGTGATCTATTTTTACCTTGAAGTGTATTCCTAGTAGGTAAGGGTTTCATTGCTTAATTGTATGATCCAGGTGGATATCGGTTGTCACCCACATCTTCTAGCTGGCTCACATACAACTTTCATCTTGGTAGTTACAGTTTTCATTTTGGCAGTTCGTTTACAATTTTTCGAGTCCCAAACTTCTAGGGCCATTTTGAGGCCCTAAACGACGTTTTTTTGGACTTTTGGGGATCAAGGGTTTCTAATAACATTCCTTGTCCCTTGGAAAAAGTTGTAATTCTCAGATAGAACTTTTCAACGAGGTATAGAAAGTCTAAAACATAGATCGTATGCAAAAGTTACAACCCCGGGAAGTTGATGTATCAAGTTTCAACTTAACCCATCAGAACCCACATGATTTTTGGCGCTTCATCTCCTAGGGTTAGGTTTTTGGATGTCTAGGGTTTTCTTATTACTTATGGATTCTAAAAAGTCTTGGATGCCTCATTGTAATGTGCTGAGATGAATGCACGTAGCCACCAGATCTCTTCTCAGAGATTAGCTACCACCATTTGAGCAAGCTTGTTTTCATTCTGCATTTTACAGTGTCGACATATTTGTTTATTGAATAGAAGCTAAGTTCCAGCTAGAGTTTCGACATATTTTTTATTCCTGTTTATAATGCAGCTACTTCACTTGAGTAAGAATAAGTATCAACACCTCATCTAACATCCCTTACATTAGTTTGATAGCCTAACCTTCATGGTTCTATTTTAAGTGGTATAAATTAAGCAATCGAGGATCCAACATCAACACAAAGGGAAAAAAAAATATCTTTTATTAATAATTAAGCAAAAATTTCAAAACATTTTTTCCAATATTTCATTCATCTACTATTTTATTGTTAGAAGTTTCATTGTATTGACCATGACTTTTACTTTTGCATTACTAATTTTATTATGGTTTGGTGTGAATGTAATAGAATGTGGAGGACACATATACTACATAAGCCGACTTATAGAACTAACAACTTCTAGAAAACACACTTGAATTATTCGTAAGTAACTAATACTTGTAAATGTGGTATTTGAATTTTTAGTTTTATAATTTTAGTTAAAAATTGTTTAATATGTTGGCAAAGTATAAATTAGTTCAAGATAATTAAATTTAGTTACTTTCGATCAATGTTTTTTCAAATAAGAGGCTACATAAGACCAAAAGTTTTTCAAATAAGAGGCTAAACAAGTGTTGCATGGTAGCGGAGTCCTTGCCAGGTTGGGATGGGAGTAAATGTGAGGTAGTAGAGACACGTGGGTAGAAAGTTGAAGTAGATGTGGTTTGCATGTAGAACATAGTAAAGTAAATATATAGTTTTATACATATGAAATATGTACTTTTATACATACGAAATATGTACTTGTATAAAGTACATATTTAGATTTATATATACGAAATTTGTACTTGTATAAAGTATGGGGAAGAGATTTTATAGAGCATGCACGAAGCCCTCATTGCATACATGTGGCGGGTTCAAATTTTGGCCTTTTATGTTCTGTGGCCTACAAATAGGATCGACAGTTCCGCGATATACAAAATGACAGAAGGAGTGGTGGACTATAGAAATTTATTAGAAATTAATAATGTCAGTTATACAATAGAATAGTAATAAGGTCTGTTATATAGGTTCGTGGAGAAAAACACTAAAAAATTAGCATTGTCGAACTATTTTGCTTTAAAACTAAGGCTTTTCTTGCACAAAAAAGATATAGCATTGCCGAATTGGTTTTCTTTGCAGATGTTTTACAGAGCATGGATAGAGCAGTCATTCCATACTTAGCCAGTTTTTGGATCGCGAGTTCTCGGGCTGTCGGTTTCAAAAATGGGCCTCTGTTGTTCCATGCCCTATACAAATCGACAAGTGGGCTTGTGAACTATAAAAACTTATTATAAAATAAATAATATATGCTACATATCTCTAGAAATTACATGAGCATTTAAAACATCAATGTCGTTGAAGACCAAAAAATTAGCATACAATAGGAATTTTGCACCCAACAATTCCGTCATATACATGAGACAGTAATTTATAGAAGATTATAACATTGTACGAAGATTTATACTCATTTGTATAATTCTATAAAAATTCATACATTTTGTACTGAACAATTACGCAGTTGCGGGTTGGCGAAGTTCCGGGTTCACACTTTTCATGTCCAGTGTGTTACGTGATATACATTTTGCACGAAAGACTTTGGTCATATACATTTTGCAGCGAACAATTCTGTGATATACATGACAAAGAGCAATCTATAGAATATTGTAACGTTGTATGGAGATTTAAAGTAATTTATATAATGCTATAACATGTCTTAGTTAATGAATAGTATAAGCTATTTTTTAAATTTTATTCAATATTTTTTTTTTATAAGTAAGATTGTATAAAAGTGTGATATCCCCAAAAATAAAATATTTTTGAAATTTAAAATTGCTGGAAATTTATTCCATTTTTAGTAAATTCAAAATTGGAAATTTTTTGCCATTTATGGAAATTTCGAATTTCGAATTTGGTAATTGTAATTAATTATTTTGACTATTGGGCAGAGACCTGATTTGACCCAACTAACTATTTGACTATGACACTTGTATGGAAACAAAATATTTTATATTGATTACAGGAGGACAAATGGAACATCCATGTTAAATTTAGCTGACCATGACTCCATGAGTGGGGAACATGTTGGAACTACCTATGGGCTGATTATTACAAGTGGCAAATCAGTGATTTGGCCTTTGGCAGCCCCTGAAAATCAGGGATTTAGAAAGCTGCAAAATTTCCCAAGGGAGGGAAAAAGACCTGGGCAAAATTGATAAATAGCATATGTGAGGAGGCAGGACGCTGCCAAGTATGTGGAGAAAAGAGACTATGGATTTTCCTTGCTGTTATGAGCACTACTGAGTAAGTGTGAGGCAAGAGGATAACTACTGGAATTGTGGACATTGTTGAGGAGGAGTCTTCCAAATTCACCCTCATGGATTCATGGTTAGGCTAGGGGGTGAATTGGGCAAGAAATTTTGGCTGCCTATTCTACGGTTGGGAGGAACGTGGTTGTTCCCTTTGCCTTCCCGCAAACTGGTTCAAATATGTTTATCTACTCCTTCTCTGTTTTAAATAATCATTTATACTGGTGATATGTAAATGTTAATTCTGTATTGAAGTACTTCCATGGGAGAAATCTATCGTCTCATAATCCATTTTTGTAATAGGAAAAACTGTAGGAACATAGTAGGGATTATTTGTTATAGGAACAACTCTAATGTTGTAATGAATGGACTGGTAGAAACGATGGAGGATCTTCATCCGGGATAGAGTTAGAATAGAAATAACAGATCATATTACAAGTCACTGTGTACAGGGCATGACAAGTACATAAATTATTGTATATGAAAGTATTAAACTAATTAAGAAGATTTTAGCACGATTTTTTTTAAGAGTTCTGCTTTCCATGAGGTCATACACCTTTAAGTATTCAAAATTTCGTAATTAGACTATTGTTTAATGGCATAAACCGTAGAGAAAAAAATGGGATCCTTCGAGTTAACTATGCTTTGATGTGTAAGCTACTGGTGTGTAAGAATGAGACCCAAGTTAGGTAGATATACTTGCATGTTTATATTTCTGTAGGTAAAGATGCAGGACCATATCACGTAACTGAGTTTTCCAATTATTAAACCAGAATCAAGATGAAACTATACCTATGACAGTGAATCATTATATATAGAGAGAGAAAGCTATGGGTCTGTACATACTTATAGGTGGAAATAAATACAGATGTTAATGGAGAGTTAAAGAAAATTCCCTATAGTAAGAATGATAATATACGCCTTTATACGCGCACATAGAAGACAGTCAAAATGCCTAATGTTCTAGCAGTCATGAAGATCCAACCTTGCAATTAAAAGCATAATTAAATGTGCATAACTGATTACTTTGACAATCTCAGAATCCCTTCTTTTTTTTATTGCTCTGTATAGGTTCCCTTAGATGATGATAATGATCTAAGAAATGTCGATGTATAACCAGGAACGACAATGACTGAGTATTCGTGTATTTCTGTAATAAGCTATACAAAGTAATAACATTACTAAAGTATCGCTGCATGACCAGGATACACATTTAATATGATTATATGCATACATTTGTATATTACTTGATACCTGTACAACATTTTAATATTCTGGAGCCCCCCTTTTTTTTTGTTGAGATGTGATTCAAAAGATGTGGGCCTTTGGAAATACATAAATTCTATGCAATGCATAAAAGTCCAGACTGTACAGACAACAAATATGGAAATACAGTAGAGAACAACATCCTAACTAAACCTTAGTAAAGTTTTATGGAATTCAAAAGATAAGGAGTATGCAAAATTGAAATAATATCCAAGGAAGGAATCGAGTCAAAATAACTATCCATGATGATGGTTGAATTCCATTTGAGAAAATCTGCGCGCACGCCCCCTTTTCGACACTCTTCTTTGTTCTGAACCAATGCACACCTTTCACATTTCGGGGTTTCGGGACTCCTACTTGCGAGCTCTCACAGACTTCTTGTCCTTCCAACTCCCGGTCGCAGAAACACTGAAAAGGGATTAACAGTTCTGGATCACCCCTTAGCCTCCGTCCACGTGGCCACCACTCTGTGACCTGTTGCTATTCCTCCGAATGATTTCGGGGTTTCATGATTCATGATTTCGTGATTCCGGCTGCAACGATTCTAGGTCCTTCGATCTCCCGAACCCTGAAATGCCAAAATCTCCCCCTTGAGAGATCAACGGTCCAAAGTACTCTTGAACCAACGACCACTATCCCACTGGATCGACAACCCACAACCTTTTAGGATTTTCCCCAAACCTTGACCACTCGCCACGTGTCCTCTTTGATGAATGGTGTCAATCGTTTCACAATTTCATGAGCCAGGACTTCTTGTCTCACGACTCATTCTCCTTGAACTCTCGGTGTCCAAATCCTGGTGGGCTTGGATCTTTGACACCTATCCTCCAAAATGGACGGTCTCTATGCTTTCGAGACTTGACAAGTCCTCTTGCTTCTGCTGTTATGAGGTTTAAACCTCGCGCACCTTTTTTGGATCCGACGACTCATGGAAAATCGACACTTCTCCCTATAAGTTTCTGTCGTTCGTTCTACCCTTTTGTGCGGCTTCCCAGGGATTAAACCCCTCGCACCTCCTTCCGGATCCGACGACCATCTGACCTTGGTTCTAGATCTGACGGTCCAGATCCTTTTTCCTGTGCACCTCCCAGGGATTGAACCCCGTGCACGTATCTTGATCTAGCGACTCTCAGGCCACTGTGCTCCAGATCTGACAGTTGGCGTGATTTCGCGAACTGGGAGTTCACGATGCAACGAATCCATAATCACCTGCTGCTTCAAACCCCAAACTCCGAAATAGAGAAATTCAACGCCTTAGAGTGTTGGAAGACACTCGGCCTTAATCTCCTCGCTGCTCTGCAAGATCCAATGACTCTCGAAACTTCCGTACTTCTCCCCGAAGTGTCTCCACAATTCAATTCAACTGTTCTCCTGCACGACCTCTCAGAGGTTAAACTCTGTGCGCCCAGATCCTTTTGATCTAACGACAGTTGTGCACAACCCTAAGCTTTAACTCTCTGAACCTCACAGGTTCCTTTGACCTAAGTTTAGATATTGCCTATATACATATAAGTATGTTGGAGTAGTTTGAGAGTTAAGGGAAGTGATAGAATTATGGACAAAATTTATCCACATAAGCTTTTCTGTTCGAAGTAAACTAGACTGGTGTAATAATGTCATTATGGACAGAAATGAATCCTACCTTCTGTTAAATTCTAAGCTTAAATGAAATTGAATTATGTCATAGAATTTTTTTTTTATGGTGAATTTGAGGTACATTACATATGGTATCAGAGCAAAAGCTACAACACTGGGCTTGAATAGGGCCACATTAGCTACTTAGTATACATTCCGGCGTATGAAAAACTAATAAATCTTATGGTTCAAACAGAAATCCCTTTCTGTTTTTTGTAAATTATGGCAGCTCATGAGGGTGCAGAAATTGGGATGGAAGGAAATTCGTAGCAAGGACCTCCAGGAGATCCAAGACATAACATTGATGGAAGCTCACCCACGGAGGTGTTGGAAACAATAAGGAATCTTATTGTTGAACTATAGGTTTTCAAGGCTGACAATGAAAAATTGAAGAAAGCACAGCAGGAACAAAAAGAGATAAATGAAGTCCTGCTGCGTAATATAGTAACCAAGAAAATCCCAAAAGACGATAACCATGATGAAGAAGTCAGCAAAAGGGCCTCCAAGAATTCTGGACCGGAAATAGAAAAAGGAGACAGTTCGTCTGAAGGGACACCTTCAGTTGAGGACAAAACTATACCAGACATAAAAAGAAAACAAGTAGACCACCTTGAAGGAGAATTTAAAAAGATTAAACCAGCTACCTTTGACGGAGAATCCAGAACAGGAGAAGAAGCTGAGGCATGGTTGTTGGACATAAAAAAATACTTCTAGATCTACAACTATTCCAGCAACATGAAGGTCAGAATGGCCATCTACAATCTGAAGGGGAAGGCCGACATTTGGTGGCAGGACCTGAAATTGGCCAAGGGCCTAAAGGAGAAACAGTTGGAATGGTCTGACTTTAGGAAGTATTTCAAGAAACAATACCTTTCTAAGAGCTATTATGAAAGGAAGACAGAAGAATTTTACGAGTTACGACTAA
Source organism: Picea engelmannii (assembly GCA_009831015.1). NCBI lineage: Eukaryota > Viridiplantae > Streptophyta > Pinopsida > Pinales > Pinaceae > Picea > Picea engelmannii. The sequence goes on from ML786628.1 coordinate 582,535, forward strand.
GAAAGATGACGATGGAGGACCTTATAAATAAATTTCTGGAACTACTAAGGTTCGTACCATACATCCGGGAGGATAAGGTAAAAATCTAGTGATTCTTAAGTTGTTTACCACAGGCCTACCGGGACAGAATTGAGTTTGACAGCCCCAAATCCTTGAGTGAGGTATTCAGGAAAGAACAAATGTGCTATGATAAGTATAAACAGTGGGTAGAGTTTCCCAAGACCTGGAAGGATAAGAAGAAATATTGAATGAACCATCAAAAGAAGGGATACTAGCCATCTCCTTATCAGAATGTAGCAAAAAGTTTCCCAATGAAGGATTTTCACTCCAATCATCTGAATATGCAAGGTAGTGGTAAACTGGTAAACCTGGGAATGAATAAGTTTGGGGACAACTCCCACAAGCCATTAAAGTGTTGGGAGTGTGGAGAGCCTCATCTAAGGAGGAACCGTCCACATTTAATTGCAGCAAACAGAACTGTTGTTCACAATTTGCAAGAAGCCTCGACAATGGGAGACGTGGGCAGAATTCTACATCGGATAAACGTAGCCATAGATGGTCAACAAGCTGACCACCAGTCCACGGTGGTAGAAATTGAAGGTAAAATCGATGACACTCGAATTTTTGTTTTAATTGACCCTAGAGCTACGTTAAGTTATATTACTCCCGATGTAGTAGAGTCAAATAAACTTAAGAAACTGAAGCATGAAAAATCATGGCTTGTACAACTAGCAACAGGTACTAAAAGGAAAGTAGTTGACTTTATTTTTGATCTTGAGTTCAGCTTAGATGGTCAAAAGATAAGGACCAATTTGAACATCCTACCACTAGGATCTTATGATATGATTATCGGGATGGATTGGTTGGAACAACACAAAGCAGTACTAGACTGTTATACAAAGATACTTAGCTATAAATATAATTTTGGCACTGTTAGAACAACCCAAGGCATACCAAAACCTGTATCAGTCAGACAAGTTTCAGCGATGCAACTCAAGAAATGTATTAGAAAGGGATGCCAAGTTTACGCCATCCAAGTGACGAATCTATTAGGAAAAGAAGATAAGCCCAAGTTAGAAGACTTTGTTGTCCGACGTGAATTTAGAGACATGTTTGTGGATGAGATACCAGAATTACCTCCTAGAAGGGAAATAGATTTCTCCATAGACTTACTACCTGGATCAACCCCTATCTCAAAATCACTCTACCGAATGAGTCTACCAGAACTGACAGAATTAAAAATACAATTACAGGAATTGTTGGACAAAGAGTATATTAGACCGAGTGTCTCGCCATGGGGAGCACCAGTCCTCTTTGTGAAAAAGAAAGACGGTACTCTAAGACTATGTATTGATTATAGACAACTGAAAAAAATGACCATTAAGAACAAATACCCCTTACCAAGGATAAATGATCTGTTCGATCAAGTTGGTGGGGACTAGATCTTTTCAAAATTGGATTTACGATCCGGCTATCATCAAGTTAGGATAAAGGACGAGGACATAAATAAAACATATTTTCAAACAAGATACAGACACTACGAGTTTGTAGTCATACCTTTCGGACTCACTAATGCACCAACCACATTTATGAGCTTGATGAACAACATTTTCAGTCAGTACTTAGACAAGTTCGTAGTAGTATTTATCGACGATATTCTGGTCTATTCTAAAATGGAGGAGGAACATGATGAACACTTAAGAATAGTTCTGCAAACATTAAGGAAACACAAACTATACACAAAATTTGACAAATGTGACTTTTATCAAAACGGAATAGAATATTTAGGACATGTCATTTCCTCAGAAGGTATTGTCGTAGACCCGGAAAAGATAAAATCCATTATGGAATGGCCAGTACCAAAGGATTTGGTAGATATCCGGTCATTCATGGGAATCACCGGATATTATCGCAGATTTATAGAAGGGTTTTCCAAGATAGCCTGCCTTATCACGTCATTACAAAAGAAAGGAACCAAGTTTAACTGGTCGCAAAAGTGTCAAGACATCTTTAACAAGATGAAAGAATTATTGACATTAGCGCCCATTTTGAAGGTAGTAGACCCAGATAAAGACTTCACAGTTTGTGTTGATGCAAGTAAAGAGGGACTAGGTGGTTTCCTAACTCAGGAAGGGCACGTGATTTGTTACGAGTCCCAAAAATTAAAAGAACACGAGAGAAATTATGTCACTCATGACTTAGAATTGGGAGCAGTAATACTGATCCGGATTTATGTAGGAACACAATGAAATACAGAAATACACATAAACGCAGAGATGCAACGGAAATAAGACTTCATTTCATTAATAACAAATGACTGAAATATGCTTACAGACAGAATGAAAATAAACTAGCTAAAGCGCTGGTAGCTTATCTCTGAGAAGAGATGTGGCTGCTACTCGCATCCGTGAGAAGATCATTACAATGAGGATCTAGAGGCCTTTTTACAATAGA
>ML786628.1:593998-620025 GCA_009831015.1 Picea engelmannii
CTGAAAATGAAAAATCTAGGAGAACATAAAAGCAGGAGGAAAACTAGCCTTCCCGAATTAGAGCATAGATGAAACCCTCATTCCATACTTAGCCAGTTTTTAGATGGCGGGTTCTCAGGTTGGGGACCTGAAAAGATGGTTTCTGTTATTCCATGACCTTCAAATAGCATTAAGAGTTCTGTGATGTACAAATTGATAATGGGACTTGCGGACTATTTGAATTTCAAGGGGCTCGTATCCCAAAAATTTAACAGTCGGGAATTACTTTTCTTTACATAGGTTTTACACACAGTGGTGGGAAAATGTACAAAAAATATAGTACCAATGTCTGTTACACAGGGTGGTGGATAGGAGGACCAAATAAATAGCATTCCCAAATTAGTTTTATTTAAAACAGGGGATCGTGGATACAAGAAATTGGAATGTATCAAACTATAGGTTCCTGGAGAGCATAAATTGTACATAGCAAAAACGTAATTTTTTAAATTAGATATTTACTTTTATACATATGAAATATGTACTTTTATAGAGCATGTATGGAACCCTCATTCTATATAGTGTGACGGAGCCCAGATTACATACTTCGACAGTTTTTGGAGCTCGGGTTGACGAGCTGGGGGGATGAAAATTGGAAAAAAATGAAACGTGTTACATATTCCTAGAAATTTAAAGAAACATATATATGTGTGAAATATGATATGTCGAATTTGAGTGAGTGATTTATGTCATACTTTATTTTGAAAAAGAAAAAAAGAGAATAGAGATAAAATAAACAGAATGACTTCACATTCAGCATAGCTGAAGATAAAAAATCCAGGAAGACATAAATATATAAGGAGACAAAAGAATAGTTTTATTTGGAATATATGAAAAAAAAAACAGTTTGTTACATATCACTGGAAATGTAAATGTGTTTGTTATATAGACTAGGATTGGGGCTCCCGTGGACCATAACAGAAATATGTACAAGAAATAGGAGTGTGGAAAGAACTTGGACACGCTAGAATGTAATACCTGAAAAGTAGAAATGCGAAGATCAGTTTTTGTCTATAGATTTCTACTCAGAAAATGAATAATTGGATTGATAAAGAAAGGACTATCACTATACACTTACAGGGATGGTACGTATAAGTAATTTTTGTGTTTGGTTGATCATTCCTTTCCCTGCTGGTTTTTGTGGGCAGCCCGCTTCAATAACTGGATTGATACACAGAGGATTTATGCATTTTCCTGTTGGATTTTGTGGCTGATCCACTTCAAGTTCTCTTCAATATAGCTTCTCAAGGGGGAGATGTTGATGTCATTGTGGATTCAAATGTTGAAAACTTCATTTTCTAATTCTCTTAGATCAATTGAAAGTTTACATAGACCTTCATGAATGTCTCCATTCTATAGAGAATACCTGACTAGCCATTTGTGCACCTCTTCTTCATCATATTCAACAATTCTGTAAAAAAATTCTAAAGACAAAGCCTTCAAATTATCAACTTGTTGATCAAAAGCTTGCTTGGTTAACGTCAGCGAGTTGAGGATTAAGATGGGGTCCTAGAAACCGTTTGTCTTTCCTGCTAAGTCTATTTTGGTGAGCTTTGTGAATAATGTTTCTTTCTTTGATATTGCTTGCTCACACGATTGCACAATTAGGTATAGGTTCTTCATTTTTTGTTTCTAGCATGCTTCTAATTGAGTGAGCCTTTTTTTGGACGGGAGATCATGTTATGTTCTTCTCATCTCTGGCATGTTGTTGACATGAAAGGAGAAAGGGATGATCGAGTGCACATAAAAATTTTCTTCATTATTTAAATCTGTCTGCAGAAGTAGGAGCAAGTTATGTGCCCTGCTCCCCAGGGAATCCATATTCTGTGATGTTTCCCAGGCCTTGGCAATCAGTTCTATTATTTTGTTGATATTTTTCTTGACAAATCGTCTAAAAGATGCGAGAAAGCTGGAGGACCCTTTTAGATTTGTTGTAGGGGTGCACGTAGTCCCAGGCATGGCTATTTCCAAGGAACTTCAAAGCAATGGCATAGAAAACAAAGCTTCCTCTAATTCCTTAATCCGGTTCTTTAGTCTGGCATTTTCGGCTTCAATGACTCCAACGGAATCATGAAGAGCATCTCCGGTTGCCCTGTGAAGTTCATATATTTTGGATGCGTGCATATTGGCAAGGTCAAGTTCTGAAAGATGTTTTCTTTTCTTATTTTTTACATCTCTTTTTTCAATGATTAATTTTTTTGATTTGGTTTCAAAAACAATGCTCTGGAATACAAAGGATTCATATTCGTCAAAAATGTCGGTACCAACCATGTCCATTGAGTAGGAATGTTGAATTGTGTTTGCAAGTTGATTAAGGTTGCAGAATATGCTTTCCAGATCAACGTCAAGATCCATGTTTTGACGGTAAATTTCGGGCTGCTCCGCCTCCCCTACAATTCTTTTTCTATTCTTCTGCACGGGAAGCTCTTGAGGAAGATGTTCATTGTGTCTCTACAAGTGTATCTACTGGAAATATTTTATCAAAAGGTTGGCTGGCTCCAGATGCTGTTTGAAATGAAGAAATGGAGGGGACAATATAACCCCTCGCAAACATTGCTTCAATGCGTGCAAATGGAAAATATCCTCATTAATGACAATATGTATGCATGTTGTATGGTGACCTTTTAGAAGTAAACCGTAGTTATTTCAAACTTAGAAGTGCGAAGGTGAGGGTTACGGCCAACGCCATTTAAGGATAGGAGGTTTCGTGAACGAATCAAGCTGGTAGTGTGCGAATGACATTGCATGGTATTTGAAATTAAGACTGGAAAGCGATTGGAGGTTTCGTGAATGAGGCAAGCTAGCGGCGTGTGAATGACATTCCATGGCATTTGAAATTAAAACTGGGAAGGGAGAAGAAAATGCTTCGCAAAAATTGCATTAATGGAAAAACTTCTTGAGCCTTGCATGCATCAATGACAGCTTAGATGGTAGCTGCACGATGACCTGTTAGCATTAAAGATTTAGAAAGAAGACACACACACACACACACACACACACACACACACACACACACATATATATATAAACAATATTTTTTATCATGCACACCTGCGAAGGTAACGACCACGTGGAAGAGAAAGCAAGGAAGGAATGGCCAAGTCTAAAAGTGCATGGTTCGGGATCGCGATTCTTGGGTGAGTGGGTTCAAAAGAAGGTCTCTATTGTTCGGTGTTCTACAAGTAGCACACAAAGTTATGCGATATACAAATTGAGAAGAGGACTTGCAGGCTAGCCAAAATTTGATAGACCATCTACAGTTTCTAAATCGCGGGTTGTCGGGCTGGCGGGGTAAAAAACGACGCTCTATTGTTCGGTGCCTTGCAAATATCTTATGATAATAAATTGAGAAGCGGATTTGCAAGGTGACTGGCTCAACATTCTACTCCAGGGTTGGTGGGCTCCCACAAACGAGCAATACATATTTGCGGGTTGTACATTGGGCCGATTTACGCCATATAGAAATTGGATTCTCGGGATGGCAGGTTCAAAATTGCCTAAGCAAAGCAAAGGGCTCCATCCGACTCCCAATACACATTTCATAATTTATGTGTAACACCAAATCTGTGATTACCATATTAGTGTGTGTAGAAACGAGGCAAAAGTAAATATGTGCCTTTATAAAGTATGGACATGAGATTTTATAGACCATGTACTGATATCGCATTCCACACTTGCGGGTTCTTGGATGGGAGGGATCAAAAAATAGGCCTCTATTGTTCCGTGTTTTACAAATAGCACATACAGTTCCGCGATATACAAATTGACAAGCGGACTTGTCGAGTGGCTGAGAATTTATAGAGCATGTACAGTTTGTGCATCACGCATTGTCGGGTTGGCGGGGTTAGAAACAAGTGTCTATTGTTCGGTTCCCTACAAATTGCGTATGATGCACAGATCCATTATTCCATGCTTAGCCGCTTATTTGGATCGTGCACTTGCGAGCTGCACACTATGCCTCTAATGTTTCGTGTCCTGCAAATAGAAATTATAGTATGGCGATATACATATTGACAAATGGACTTGCGGGCTAGCTGTCTCAACATTGCAGTTCTGCTAGATGGTAGATGTGCAGTGTAGTGGCTTCTCATCGCAAGAAAAAAAAAACATACCTGCAAACAAGTTTGACAAATTCAGAGAAAGTAAAGGAAAAACTGTTTATTATGGAACAGAGGCAGAAAAAGAATGCACCTTTGAATTGATTCGTGTACATCTCTGGGTAGGAGTTCTTTGCGCCTTCTAGTTTCCCTTTTTGTTTCTATCTAAAAAAGTACAAAACAAAAGGGATATGAACATAAGCTCAGATGTTAAGAAAAAGGCAACTACTATGTACATATATACAAAAAAAAAAAAAATGAATAAGATGAATAGAGTCACAAATAGTTTTTTTGAGGATGTACCTTATTTTTTCTTTTTTTGCACAATGTATATTTTATAATTAGAGTAGAAGATCGTCTGTATGCTCACCAGAATGCTATGTGTAGAAATCAGGGATATATATATGCTTTGAAACATAGAAATATGAGTTTGCAATAAGTTTGATGTATATGTCATAATTCAAGTGCAATACCAATTGTATCGTGATCAGACCAATATGTGTCTAAGACAAACATACTGTATTGAGAAATGAGCACATTGGACCAGACATGGTCAATAAGTGTGTTTTACAGATGGGATGTGTTGTTCAGAAGAAACCCCAGACTATATTTGCACGTGTAGTTTTGCAATTCTTTTGTTCTCCCAGTATTGTGTAGCATGTCAATATTGAAGTCTCCTACAAGTACAATAAATCCGTTCACATGGAAATGGTCCAATGCATTGGAAATAACATTTACTATGTTGGAGAATGTTGCATGGGGAGCAGGGTACAGATTTAGTATTGCAACTTCTGTTCCATGGGAAAAAAATTTGGCAAGCACCAATTCAACATTATTTTCTTTGATATGTATGTGGTCCAAAATTGGTACATGTTTTTTCACTAGTATCATCACCCCATGTGTAATGTAACTTGATATGCAATTGTGATTTGGGAATTGTTTGTTCTGCATGCATAATTCCATGTGTGTTTCCTGCAAGCAAAGAATATCGGATTGCATTAAATCATAGTCATTCAATATATCGTCCATGTGTGCATTTAAGTTGTGTGTGTTAAGCGAGAGTATTCATACAGATGAATTTGTTTGTATGGATTGGTAATCATAATGTAGTTGCCATTTTGCAGTGGTCCTCAGTCGTTCCATCTCAGTATCAACTTTCTATTTCACTCTGAATTTATCTTTTGTCAGAGGACTTAGTAAATACAAGGAGTCTATGCTTCTGACATGGGATAGTGTTGTGTATACAATTCCATGTATCTAAATTCCAGCAGGATAAAATGCAACATTATCAAGTGTTAGGCCTTGCGATCTGTGGACTGTACGTACACATGCAAGTTTAATCGGAAACTATTTGCGAATCTTTAGTTGACCTGTATTTGCTGATGTCGATACTATCTTTGATATTCTCAAAATATGAGTCCAATTGCTTGCAGTGTTTGAATTATATAGATAAGATAACTTGCTTGCTTGTCGCTTGTCTATATGCAGTTCATGGAACTTAATCCAAAGGACATCTACTTTTTCTATCTTCGTATAGCCTTTTAGTATTCCATCTACACCATTCACCAAGCCATCCTGCAAATCATAGTTACAGGCATATATTTCAACTAGCATTTCTAATTTTAGTGCAAGGTGCAAAGGTAAAGTGAATGAATGTTCATGATGTGGGACATTTCCATGGTTGTCTTCTTCCAATTCAATCAAATTGATGATGATATTATCGCCAGGCATGAGTGACAACATGTGGCTATTATGCTTTGCAACATCCTTATTTCTGTAGAACAGGTAAGGGAACATTGGATCTGTTGGTGCAGGCCATAAGCACCTCAAATTGATATGGGTCAAGTCATCATATGTTTGGCTGTTTGTGAGCATTCTATTCAGAATTGCAATGAATGTTTCATCTATCTGGCGCATTGTAGTATGCAACTCAAAGCATTTAATATTGTCTCTCCAGAAGTCATGGGTCACTGCTTCCATGTTAACGATAGGTTGTTCAAATATCAAAGAATCTTGGATGGGATGTGCCTGGTAAAGATCGCCACAGAAGATCATGTCAATGTTTCCAAAGTATTTGGTTTGCACATGTTTTATGCTTCTTAGCTAGCTATCAATGGAATACAAGAAGCGACTACCAATCAAAGATGCTTCATCTATAAAGACAAGTTGGAGTTCCTCATAAACCTTAGATAATGTATCCAACATTTCCTTGCTAAGTGGAAGAAACTGTGACTTGTTAAAAGGCATTAAAAATGTAGAGTGGATTGTTGTTCCACCAGCATTGTATGCAGATTTTCCTGTGTATGCAACTATTAGGCCCTTTGGTTTCATAGGATCAGAGCAATTATTTGAATCATAGATTCGTATAAGAATTTGGAACAATGCTTTAGCTGTGAATGTCTTGCCTGTTCCTGCTCTGCCTGTAAGGAACACGTGCACAAGACTGTTCATGTTCAACCGTTTTTTAAGGGCAATGTCCTTTACAATTGTTTGTTGTTCACGATTCAACATATGTCTTATTCTTTGGTATTCATTATTTTCAATCAGGAAAGGATGTTTTGTAACTTGAAAACCAAGGTTGATACATTTTTCAATTTCAGCCGTTGGAGGAGTTATGGTTGTTTTTGGGTTTCTGAATGTCTCATCATGATCGCCAGGGTTTTCTAGGTCATTAAGTGCAACTTCTAGATCGCCCCATGTTGGATTAACATTGTAGGTAAATCTATCTTCATTGATATGCACTATAGTCTCAAAGGCAACATACACAGCCTCCCATGTAGAGAAGTTATGTATTAATGTCTCTTTGTTTTCATGGAACAAAATGCACAACAATAGTTTTTCTCTACAATAGTTTTCATAGTCACAATGTTTATTGTATTTGACAAACCATATAACAAAGGGTTTTTTTCTTTTTGATATGGGTGTCCCATTTTTTTTGTAATGCGATACGAATTCTGCTAAGCAGATATGCCTAATAGGAGATGGACACTTGATGTAATAATCAATAATAGAGCGACATATGACGTCCTCTGAATTGTCAGGTTCTTGTTGCAGCAAAACCAATGGTTTAATCATAAATGTGTGTTTTTCAAGTGGAGATGTGTTTATGAAGACACATTTTCTTGAACTACAAGTGAGGGGCAAAGAAAGGGCAATGTGAACTGCTTGTTGAGCAAACATTTGTTGAAGATTAAGCAATGTATTGCCAAGGGTGCGTATCATTTGTATGGCATCAATATGACTTCTTTCGTGTTCTTTGCGTATTTTTCTGAATGCAGATGTCATAGATTTGTCAATCTTCGTCATATACGAGGTGCAGTAGGATGCTGTAGCATATGCATTCATCACGTACTGTGCATCTGTATTTTCTTTCCACATAACTAGCATGTCCTTGGAGAAACTGTTGTTCCAGATATGCGAGAGTTTTCGTTTAAGGAAAAGTGTTGCTTTCCTAAGCGTTATTTGTATGGCTTGGATGTACGCATCTTATGATAGATTTACCTGTGTCAAGAAGGCATCAAAGCTCATCATTTCATCAAATCCTCCTTGTTCTACAAATGCGAACAAGGATTTAGATTTCTTAACAACAACACTATCCTCTAAACTAACTAGCTATATGATTCTTGTAGCTCTCATTGGCGGAATGGGGAAATTGTATCTGCAATGCGAGCTTTTTCGTTTTCTACAACTTCTTGTATGGTAATGTCTATGGACTTTCGCAAGGTCTGGTTCCAAATGATCTGTATTGCATGTTATGTGTTTATCCACAAATTGTTCGATCTCTAAATTCTTATCAGCTCCATATACTGGTGCACCCTTTATCCACAACAGTGCATGGTAATGCTCATTTCCCCTATTCTGGAATTTAGTCACAAAAAAGTAGTCTGATATTTTTCCGAAAAATGTTTCATCATGGAATACCAATTGTCTCAAAGAATTTATTCTATGTCTATAGTATCGAGTACATGTCACCGGGTCTTTTCTTATGAGGTAGTCAATGCCGTTATTTTCCAGTGGATTAGTTATTTTTTTACGTTTCCTGTTACTATGAAGGTCAGAAACGGAAGCCACCAATGGATCCCAGCAATGCTCTGCACTTGTAAATGTGATGAAAAATGTTGGCGGGCCCAATTGTCAGATCATTGCAAATATTTTTTTTTTGTTTTGTTGCAAATAGTCAAGAGAGGTGCGGATGTTCTTGAAATCTATGTATCCAATATCAGATTTCATAATTTTTTCTAGGTTTACTTTGTACTTCACATCCTTGGCCAACAAATTTCTTCCTTGTAACTGGCCATTTCTTATTCGGACCCACATGCAGGACAGAACTTGCTCTATTATTATGCGCATTGTTTTGAAAAAAAAAATTGTTATGTGACAGGAGAAGTAATCGCTTGAATGTAGTAGCTCCCATCGGACTATTTTATGATAAATGAATCGTTCTGTAATATTAGTGCCACGTGGATCTCCATAGAACGGTGTTGGAAAGTTCATTTCCTTAGTGAATTTGTCCTTGAATATTCCAAGTGGACGTTGTCCCTCGCCAGGTGCGATTTCGACAATTTTGTCTTGCAAGTCACGAATGCACTGTGAATCAATGAATCCATGGACCAATGTCTCAGCAGGTGTTTCAGTCTCTAATTCATCACTTGTATCATAATCACTAGGATTTTCGAGAGTCTCTGCAGATTTTCCATGTTCTTCTGCGAGAACACTATTCCAGTTGGCATTTATACAAATGTTCTTTGCTTTGTACAAGGCCCTGGAACATAATTCCTTTAATGTTTTCATAACAGCATGCATATGCACTTTTCCTTTCTGATACACGTTTTTGTATTACAAGTGTCTTTTCAGAGCCACAATGATTGTAATTGTATTGTTAATGAACTGTGGCAGCACTTTTTGCACAACATCTAGCAGAACAGGCACATTAATAATTGATCTTGTTAAGCCCATCTAGGTCGCTTATAGCCCCAAGGTGTGATTTGAGAAAATGCAATTCGCAGAGAGACAAGTCTCTCCTCAAGTTTCGTAAGTGTGCTTACATCTGCTAGTGGTGTATTACATATTATTCGGTCAGGGGTTGCAAATTGTGGCAGTGTTCCATTTTCAAGCGATTGTTTGCATGGAAGACAAACTTTCTCACTGGAAAATGGTTTATGGTGGGCTGTCAGCCAGAGGTATTCTGCTTGCAAATCAGGCATGAAAGACTTACTGTTTTTTGAAAAATTCAATTGTTCACAAATTGCACATGCAATGGAAGGAGTGTCTTTCATTTGTTTCATGTAGGTCTGTCTTGCATTTTTTTTTCGCAGGGAAGTATGGGTAGAAACCGTTTCTTGTTTTTCATGTACACCACGAACTTCCATAGTTGCATGACTATTCTGGGATATGCAAGCACACATGTTTATGTTCTGTTCTGCATGAACAAATTTCTTTACATTGTCATATGTGAGTTTCTTTCTAAAAGGAAGTGTAGCAATGTATTTTTTTCTCTCGCGCATGACCTTTTTCAAGTTGTGGTAACTTACTCTACGTTTCTTGCCCAAGGGTGGGATGACCTGGTGGCAATTGGGATGAATTTCACTCTCACCCAGTTTCTCACAAACTATTTTACGTTTTTTGTTCAAGGCCTCTATTTGCTTATCAAAAGTCGGACGAATTTGACGAATAATTTTTTTCAAATTGTGATAACTTACTCTACGTTTTTTGTTTAAACCCTCTATGGCCTCATCACAACTGAAATGAATTCTACGCATTTTTTTTTTGTTCAAGATCTGCCTGCCCATATTGCAATTGGGAGGACTCTCGTTTTTACTAAAAATCATTCCACGTGTATGCAGATTCGATGTCGTTTGGGTGGCATGCACACTCAACCCTGAACTACCGATATCTCCAAGCAAAGGTTCATAATGGATATGTGTTGTATCTGTTTTCAATGACAGGATGTGAATTATTCGATCGTAATTTGAATCGGTAACCCAGGAATGGGAAGTGCCAGCTGGCGAGGCAGACCAAACCTAGATCTTCACCCTGAATACCATAGACAACCATTGCAAACAGAATCAGCAACCCTCCATATTCCCTTCTTCATATGGAAGTTCCATGTTCACAAGGTATTCCTGCCAACTTCCAACTACCAACATATTTTCCATGAGATATGGGCAAAGGTGTTGATGCAAGCACCTAAAAGCCTGTTCACTGCCACCTATAATCCCATTGCAGAAGGACTGTACAGTGTAAAGACACAGCGACTGAACATTGAAGTCGGCTGCTACCAAACAACAAATTGCATTAAACAGACTATCTCCATAGCTAGACACAACATTTGTTGCCAGCTGTAAACCATAGCAATCTATGCCATCCAAAATCTGTTTCTATTGTGATTGAAGGTCTTTGCAAATAATAGACAAGTAGATACGAGGACCTTCTATATTGCATATGGACATTTTTTTGTACAACAGTGGTTCATAATGGCCACTAAGGGCATCAACATCATGGAACAAGATGCAATATGGATTGTCAGATGCAGTTTTGTTGAATAGTAGATATCTTGTTTTTCTTGTCAATGACCATATGCCAACTGATATATTCAGCCAGTTAGACAACCACCAAATACAAAATGTATCTTCCCAAAGTCCCCTCTGATGTGCATGAAAAACTGGAGATGCAGACAACCGCATCTTTGAAAAATACGTAGCCACATCATGTATTCCATGCAACTGCTGAAGAAAATCAGATTTCAGTTTGTATTCATAGGAATGCAAAGCCTCAACATCACCATTTTTAAAACAGGCCAAGAAATAATCTATCAATCCATTACACAGCTCGGTCGATGAATACCGGAAATGCAATATAACCTAGAATGTATTGAAAAGGCAATCCCCAACAGTATACGAGAATGCATCCAATCTAAAAAGGCCATTCCTATGCAAAACCACGCCAATGCTGTCATGTACAATGGATTGTGTATGTTTTTCATACGACTCAACATCTATTACCTCTTTCATCTTTTCAACTGTCATTTTGACGCTGTTTGCTAGCTACTTTCAGTTTCTATCAAAATAGAGAAAAACACGGGCAACAAATAAAAACTAGCAAAATAAAAAGGAAAAGCAAAATAGCGCACCTATCCCCGTATGTATCTTTAAACCTTCTTCTTCTCAACTTGAATCCCCCTAGTTCCCATAGCAGATGAGAAGAAAGCAGACTGACACTGGAAACTGAAGCAAATAGAAGAAAGACCGCAAAAAAATAAAACCATAACTTAACTCATCAGAAAGAAAACAGGCAGATGCAGTTTTCTGGCCCACAGAGTAGAAGCATACACTGCGTCTACACCCCGCCCGATGGTTCCATCTTCTGATAGCTCCCAACCACTTTTTGTAAATGCCTCTGCATTGCAATTTTCGAAAAAACTATGGATGCGACATCTTCCATATGAAGACACATTGTTTCCAGGAACATAAACTAAGAGCACAGACAAAAATGGTCTAGAACAGGATATTGAAAATCACCAAGAACAGGGAAACTTACCCGTCAACAAAGGATGAGAAGACCTCAGTGCCCAAAAAAATGTAAACCGCAACAACAGGTCCAACAACTTGCAAAGTTGAAGAACAACAAACCAGTGAACAACCACGAAGAGCTCAAACTGCAAGTGCAGGACCTCAACTTTGCAAAGTTGAATCAAACAAGAACCATAATCATCGAACGAAACAACGAACAATGATGGAGCACAAGAGCAGGGATGTCGGCCATGAACAAAACTGTATTGCAAGGCATCTGTACAATAAACATTTAAGACTGGCAGAGCTCTTAGGTAAATAGTTAAGACAGTAAGGACCATCGAAGGGCGTAGGCCTGTGCAAACATTTAAGAAAAGATGCAACATGGCAGGACTATTCTCTCGAAGAACACAACAATAAAGCATAAATCAAACATAGCAATATCGTGGATAATGTATTCAATCCAATAGAAAATGCTAAGGGGAAACATTCGAACTAATGATAGCATTAATCCACGTTCCACAAATGCATAACAAAATTTATGATTCAAAAAGACCATATACTACCAAATACTTTGGAAATGCAAACATATTTTAGATTGGGAATAACAAAGGCAACAATAATACCTCCAATCCGTTGTCCAATCAGATCTTGACAAACATGATACTTTTTATTATATAAAAATCGATATTTTCACTTCCTTTGTTCCAACAATAGACAATAGCGAAATATTTCTGGTCAACACACAAACTAATGCCAGGTCAACGATTTATCGATCGCTAGAATCCCTCTATGCCTACGGCAGGGACTAATAAGACCAAAAGCACGAGGCTAAACAAAACCAAAAGTATGCGATTTATTCAAATAAAATGGATGACACATATTTTCTAATGTTATTGGTTTAAAAATTATAGTTGATAGTTAATTAATGTAATCCTTATAACCTAATAGGTAGGAACCGATAAATTAGATTTGACATTTAGTTTGGTGAATCACGTGAAAAGACACGGGTACCCAAACCATCTTATAACTTTTGGGACATTGGTTAAAAGGTGCTTTGAAAGTGGGAGTGTAGACATGTCTTTAGGGATATTGAATGAGATGCAAAACAAGATTTGTGAATCAAATGTTATTTATAATACAATTATCAATTAAGTGTGAAAAGGGGGCAATTTGTGAGGAGTTTTTGAATATTGAATCAAGATGATGTATCGCTATAAAATATTTATAATTAATGTATATATTTATTTATTTTTTTATGAAAAATAATAAATTTTTTCTTGTAATAATTTGTTGTTCTTAAATATTTTGTGTTGATTTTATCATTTTTAATATGAAAAATGGAGATATTTATGTTGTATCGTTGAGAAATTATAAAGTTTTTTAAAGTGTTTTCACCTCAACATTTATCTTAAAAACATTAATAAAAATAGGTGTGATTTTTATATATAGTTAATGTTAGTTAAATTTTTGAATTTCTTAAACGTAAATATCTTTATTTTGACATTCAATATTTTATTTAATTTTCACTTTAAAATAATATTAAAAATATTTTTTTTAAATTCCATTGAATTCTTAATCTTCATATTTAATTACAAGAAAGTTTCACATTTAATATTTAATGGATATGATATTTCAAACATTTGGTTTCTTTATATATAATTATTTAATTAATTTTATCATTTCTTTCCTTATTTTGTAAATCAAATTAACTTAATAAAATTATAAATTTCTAATCAAAATCAACTTAATTAATCATTTGTGATATCATTTTTCCGTAAAAGATATAAATTTAAAGATATTTTAAATTTCGTATTTTAAATCTAAAGAAAAGGTACTAGATCTGAGCAACATGGAGAGCCTCTCGCAAAGGGAAAGAAGAATCTATAAATATTCCTCGAATTCCATCTAGTAGGTGGCCTTCATAATACCTACAAGTTTATTGTTTAGATAATTCTCGACAATAAGCTATCCACACTAGTTACAATTTATCTCTTTAAATCATTTTCAAAATATAGTTTATTGTTTAGATAATACTTGACAATACAATACAAACAAGAAAAACCTTTGGAAAAATAATGGTTGAATGATTTAGTGTTACTTTAGTACAACCTTCACGAGGGTGAAACTAATTGTTGAATAAAACACTCCTTCCACAAAATGGATCATGGATACTCGAGAGTTAGTCAATAAAGTTTCTAGATTATGACTTTAGTTGGATGGAATTAGACCACTTCAACCATCATAGGTTATGGACACCGATGTTGCATGTGAAAGATTAAATCAAGAGTTGATGATAACTTTATACATGATGTTGATGAGGATCCCAATTTAGAGGATGATTTTCTTTACTTCTACTGTGTATGTGTAGTGAGATTAATTTTAGACTTTAGAGGGAATTTAGAGCTTCAATATATGTGCATTTTCATTAATAATTTCAATTATATGTATCAATGAACTTGCATGTCGATGATTTTTTGATATGTTCACCCTTACATGCTATATACATTAACAAATTTTGAATGTTTGGTGTTTAATAATTTTATTTACATTAATGTGTATGCATGTGCATAAGTGTGTTTACTTTTTGAATATTTTATGTACTTTTTATTTGAACAGTTTTCATATCGATTCCATTTTTTCTTTATGAGATTTTGATTATTTTTTTATTCTTCTAGTTATAACTAATTTGACATAGAATGTGAATGTGATTTTAGAAAATATTGTTCAAGATAATATTTTTAAAATATTATACACTACAGTTTTTTCACTTTCAATATCTTTAATACAATAAAAAAAAACACTTGAAAAAACATATTAATTAGTGTTATTGAATTGACCCTCCATCTAAACCCTTGAATATTTAGTACCATATGTATATGATCTATCTATAGATGAACCTTATGTCTAATGTTGATCAATTCTATTACATATTATTTTCATGTGTTAATATAGAATTTATATTATATCTTTTATTATTAGATAATAACTTATATAGAGAGAGCGCACTTGATCTTGGTAGATTAACTCAAGTTATTGAGTGTTGTGAGTTGAAATAGGTGATATCAGGGTCACATCCCATTGTGCTAACAACAACCCCTACCCATAATTTCTTCACTTTTCTTTCAATGCCCTTCCTTAAAGTGAAGGAATCATATAGACCTCGTACCTTTGTTTCTCTCCATTGTTAATTCCCCTTTTTATAAAATCTTGATCCTTAACACTTGTAAATTTCCTTCAAGCTACTAGATCCAAACTTGCCTTGTCACCAGACCAAACTAGTTTTGAATCAAATATCTTCCTTGGGTGTCTATACAACACATATCGACGACCTAATGTCTTTTTATCATCGATACATCAACAATGCAAAGTCTTATGTCCATGGATCCAGAAATTTTCGGAGGTAAAATCGCTTTTGGGTGTCATCATATCGGAAATGGAATTACTTTTGGTCGTCGACAGAGCGGTGGTGAGATCCTTTTTGGTCACCGATACATTGGTGGTCCCAATATTTGGGGAGGGTTTCTTTCTTTTCCACATACACATCTAATGCGACCCGTAATTTTTCCCATTGTTTAACTTTTCCCCCCACACACTCACCATTTAAATCACCGGCCACAAGAATAGGGGTTTGCGCTCTTACTCATTGAGCCCCCAGTCAAAAGAAGAAGCCTAATAGAGGAGAATTACTTTCACCCCACACAAACATCCCTTTCCTCTATTTCCTCTATTTGTGGAGCAGGGCATCCACCACTCCAAACCCTTAGTACCTTCCCCATAGAACAAAACTATAGTAATTGACAAGTTCTAGGCCCGATTCTTGGATTCAAAGATAATAACCAGGGCTTTTCACACTTATGCCTTGGAACCCATTCCCCTTAACTTTAGAATTATCATGGCCACTATACCTAAAATTCACAGATAATAATTTATTATTCAAGGGTTATCATGTATTTTATTTCTTGGTTTGGTTTTCTATGTGCTAACTAAATTAATATTTTGAAGTTGATAACATGGGCAATCCAAAGGGAAGATCATGGCCACTTACCAAAGGAAAGGTGATAGAGATCCTATCATCAAGGTCCCATTAGGGAAGGAAGAAGAAGATGCAAAACTTGACACCCTAGGTCTTGTTTATGATGATTTTGCCAGTGTCATCAACAAAGACACTTTGTTTTGTTGGGGTGAAATATATTGAATTTTCACCAATCAAATTTTCCCACAATTTCTATAGGGAGACCTAGCTGATCTGGGCATGTATCAAATAATAAAGCTCGTGATTAAGCATGAAACTTGTGCATGACTTGTAATTGCTTAGTTCGCATCTATCAAGCTATACATGACTTGTATCCACCTAATTCACATGTTATGAAGCCTATCTCCAATCTCTTCTAAAATCCTATAAGAAGAGGCCAAATCAAGGAGATGGGGAGAAGAGTTTTGAAAGAGGTTATGTTGGAAAAATAGAGAGAGAATCTCAAGAGGCTAAGGAGGAGCATGGAGAACCTGGAACAAGGAGGAATGCATAAAGACTAAAGGTAAAGGTACAATGATGTTTTTATCCATTTTGTATTAATATAGATCATTAGTTTTCCCCTTTCATATTGTTCATCTTCAATGATATATGTTAGATCTGATCTTACATTAAATATATCATGATAGATCTAGATGAATTTGTGTTTCCTAATGCCAGAGAGAATTTGTATATTGGTATTTGTTTTCACTTGTGTGCAAGTAGCAGGTTGAAGGACCTTGGAGCTAGATCTCCAGGACTACACCAGTCGAAGACACGCGAGGACAACCTCAAAAGGAAAAGGTATGCCTATTTACTATCTCTTAGCATAAAATAGGAAACATATTGTTTGGATATAATGAGAACCATATGAATATAACACATTTTCCTGTCTTGGATCAAGAGAAGATTCAAGGGGGATATGCCTTATCTGTAGGCTAGATTAATCCATAACAGAATTGGCAACTCCATTAGGGAGATCCTTCATTTTTTTCCTTGGCTCTCTTAAAGAGATTTTCCTCTAAAATAGGGTTGCGGCCTTCAAGTACAATTTTCTAACTTCAGAGCTTTATTGTTTGAGGTAACGACTTCAAAGCTTTTGGATTAGCTACCCTGTCCTTACATGCGGTCAAACCTACGACTGTTTTCTTGGTAAGTGATTGAAGGTGGTAGAATTAGTGACCTTTCTTAGGTAGACAACATAGGCGACTGCAGGTGGAACGTGCCTATAGTATCTGGGGGAAATGTTCATTCACGGTCTCAATTCCCCCGAAGGGTGCTCTCCTTGATAAAGGGTGCTTGCACCAGTAAGGATTCTTTCACGTAGATCATTGTAAATACTCCTCATACCTTCGCTATCCAATCTTGTGGGGAATTCATCTCCCTCAGAGGGTTGTTTTTCCAAAGGCCCCATGAGCCAGTGGTTTGCTTTTTGTTATCCTATATTTTATAGGGGTGTGCTTGTTAGTTAGCACAAAATTGGAGAGCAGTTTTCTCAAAAGTTACCAACAAAGGTACCATTGTAGTCTAGTAGCACTTGCATATTCAACCTTTTGCAAGGGAAGGAGGTCTCACCCGTAGTGCAACCGAGAGAGTGAGTTAACAAAGAAACACCATCATATCTAGCACATTACCATACAGAACCATACTTGAATGTGGGGAGATCATATCATCAAAAGTATTAAACCAATGAATGCATTAGATCTACCTTGTTATAAAACACAAAGATAAACATATACATTACAAAAGCGTGTTAAACAATATTGCAATGATCAATTACATAGAAAAGAACAAATTGCACAACAAATATATCAAGAATCCATACACATAATAAGAAATCTTTGGTGCCCGAATAATCCTTCATATATTATCAGATCGCATCCCAACATACATAGAGTACTTCTCCCTAGCATGACTTATACCGTAGAATCAATAATTATGCACCTGATCTGGACTCTCATCCTTTTGCACAAACACAGTTCATTCCCCAAAAATCCCTTACAATGGTTTATCGCAACAAACAATAATGGTGAAATATTAATGATAGAATAAAAGAGAGACTCAACAAAAATCAAGAGCGTACCAACATCAATATGAAAATAATTCGACAATAATAACCTATCAACAACTTAATATTAGCAACAACAACTTAACAACAACCTTTTCCCATTACATTTTCCCATATTTATGAATTTCCCTCGGGTATTTCTTTGGCTTCTTGCATCTGCTAATGTCTCTTCTTGATTCTGCTTCCTTTTCTCATGCGCTCGAAGGTTCTATCTCTTTCTCCTTATCTTCCAGCTAGTGCATGATTGTTTTCCTTGTTGACACACTGGCAGTTAGCTTTCTGCCACTTAGATCTCTCACTGATGTAATAAATTGTTCTGCAAAACTTTTATATTTCCGTAAAACTAGGCGGTCTTCAAAATAGAGGGCCCAACAGGCCCCGACCATAATCTTTGACTCGTCCCAAGTCAAATTGTTGGCTCATTCCCCTATCCCTTTACAAATGGAGGGTCCAACTCTGACATAATGGAAAGGGCCTGCGCACAAAAGTAATCATAGTGCGTGACCCGATCTTGCCATTTCCTCACCAAAATAAAGGCATCTACAAAAAATTCTTGTGCAGCGTTGACATCAGTTTCCTTGGGCTTAGTAGCCAACAAATTATTCCACTCTGTGTCAGCAATGGATTCCAATTGTTGTAGCAGAAAGTACTTAGCTTCGATGGTAGGCATGAATGTTTCCTCTTCCTCTGAGCTAGAGGTTTTCCGGTTTCTCTTGTTGTTACACATTATTTTGGTCATCTTGATGATCCATTGACAAACATGTGTTCATGTTCCCAAAAGATCCTATATTCATGAGAAAGGTGACTGAATTTCTCTTATCAAAACCTTATTAAGAAGGGTCATCACAGGCTGCACCATAAGCAGGGTGCGACGATGCCTAGTCATCGTCCTCTACCCTAAAGATGGTTTGCGACATCTCCGTAGGCTTCTCTATAGCTAGGGTGCGACGATGCCAAGAAGCTAAGAAAAGGTCGAACTTCACAAAAGTTATAGAAGGGGATTTTCTAGAAGATGAGGTGGCATCTGTATGGTTGGGATCCTACTAACTTCTCTGATTTGGTGGGATCATCCTAATCTCTTCAACCATCTCTCTTTCCCTTATATAAAGAGGGATTTCTCATGGAAAAGGCTAAGCTTAATGAAGGTTGATTCAAGCAAGATTATTATTGAATAGGCTGAGAATTGGATGAGCAATTCTACTTCAGTTCATACTTGAAAGCTTCATTTCAGTTTATCAAGTCATTGTGGATCTTCTTCATTCAAGGATTGGAGCAAGTGTGTGTTTTGGAGAAAAGGGTCATCAGAAGGGGACCTTGCAACATCAAGGCTTTGGTTGTAATCTCCACTTTAATTTTAATATGATACAGTGATATGTTTCTTTCCCATAAAACATGCTTTGTTTTATTGTATGATTCCTTGATCACATACATAAGTTATCGTTGAGTATATTATATTTCTTTCATTTTGGTTGGCATGTGTTCCTTTGCAAATCCAATATCACAGGAGTGTTGGAGTGGAGTTAGGATGACAATGAAAAAAGGAAGCAATATTTAAACGGTATGTTTCACATATCTTGTTAGATAATAAACTCAATGATTATATCTTAGGGAAAGCATCATGTTTTGTTTTGTTTTGTTCTAGATATAGGTGGATCTAGGGAGATATTTTCATGTCTGCATTTATCGATAAGTCCCATAACACTTGCTCACACTAAGGACCGCATCCAATGTCTCCACTAGAGCGGACCATTGTGAACTAGATAGCAAGGTGTAGGAGGTACCCATCGACGTCTCTTCCCTAATGACCCCCGACCATCCCATGACCTCCTTATCAAACAATGTTGCCTTTATATAGAACAAAAGAGGAGTCATGTGAAACAACACTGGGGAAACTCTTAATGGCCACATAAAGGTGTGGTCATGGTTAATACCAAACAAAATGTGGTGAGTATGATTATTGAGGATCTCTTGTGGAATATAGATCCTTTGAGTCACGATAATCATCTCACTGTGCCACTGTGAAAAAGCAACATTGTGATCTATAACATTGTTGATCAAGTTCTGTACATGCCAAGAATCCAATAACTTGGCGATTCAAGGATCGAAACTATTAGCGAGTCATCGACCCTGGGGTGGTTTCCATTTCCACATCACAAAAACGATGAGAAAGTAGCCATAGATGAAGTATGTGGTCTGCTCATGGACTTATACACATTCCTACAACATCTTTGTTAGTAGGTATTGGCACGAGTTTAGTGGTGCTCCATTTTTGGTGAATTCAACCAACGTGATCGCATCGAGTGTACACTCATTCTTTGTATAAATTTTCATTACCTTTCTAGTGATGAGGTAGAAATCACAGTGGAACTATGCATTGTTAATGGGCTCAATCTGAGTGCCATGGCCTCCCCAACGAGTGTCATATAGGTCGTACATGCTGAGTGTACCCTTTTTCCTGCCATGCTTCCTTGACCCATGGAAGTTGTATGATACATTTTGAACCGTCATGGAAAATCTTGTTAACTAGTGGATGTCTTCGACATGTATGGGGTATCCCTTGTCTAGCCATAGTGTGCTATTGTGGACTCAAATAATCATAAATTTAGTACATTTGGAGAATTTAGTAGTGGTGTTGAACACCAAAAACTCCCGCAAATTAATCAACGTGTTGTCGTGCAAGGGAAGTAATGATTACTTCCACAACGATTGGAAATCGCCATTTGGCAAGGTGATGCAATCCATAAATGTATGAACCATCATCGACGGGTATTGGGCAACATCAATGAAATCAACATCCACAATCCAAGTGTGTTCCACCTTCCTATGGAGGTTATCTAAAACTTCGACCCATGGATCGATGAATTGATCTAGGACAACTATTGTGATTGGAGCAACAACTTTGGGGGCACATCCCCGACCAGATGTGCAAACCATCCTAGTAGACTTACGAAGGTAAACAAAGTGAACTGGGGGATGTGGCCACAGACACAAGTTAACAGGTTTCTCACTAGGTGCTAGGAATGAGTATACAATCAGCGCAATGATAATGCAAGAATATTTATTTGGCAACCAAATGTGTGTTTATAAGAAATATGTAGAGGGTGGCGTCATGGCCATGCATTGAATGCTACATGGTGACAATAGTGGGTATTAACATCGACTAAATCCCTCAAATGCAGAAAAATCCACAACGTGATTTGGGAAACTAAATGTATAAGCATAAAGTTGTGTTGATGGGTCCTAGATCCCTTTAATTCAATAGTAGGAACCAAACCCGCCATCGAGGCCCAATTAGACTTTGCGACGTTTAATAGTGGAATGGTTCTCCAGATCTTGCGATCTGACCAATTTATCGATGGGCTTTACGTTTTCTTGTGAAGGCTCCTCCTTCATCTTGGACTTTCTCTTTTTGTATTTTCTCTTAGTTGGGACCGATATGAGATCGAAGCTAGTATAAACCAACTTGGCAACAAACATGATTAAGTTTAACGATTGGGGAAGAGGTTGAGCTTGGGATAACCCACTACTCAAGCATGCAGATGAAAATTTTATACCACGGGCCTAGTACTAATACGTTAACTGTGTGAGCATCCAATTACTATATGAGATACTAATTATCAGAAAGAAAACACATATGCGATAAGATAATGGCAAGCAAAATAATTCATCTACACTAATCATCCATCACATGATAACACAACGATTCATCTTAATCATAAAGAAAAGAACTGTAAAATATTGCATCAGATAACTTAACAATAGATTCAATAGCTCTTACTTATTACAACATCCATTCATGAAATGAGATAGGAAATAGTTCTTCTCCACTTCCAATCACACATGCATTTGATGAAAATATATCTTGTCTCTGGTCCAGAAGGACTTCTCAATTAAAGCTAGCTCGGAAATAGTTCTTAACAAACCAAAAAAGAGTTTCTTGCAGCAACCATCGACCCTTAACTAATTGGTCGATGTTCTTATTTATAACATAAAATTCAACTGAAAATAACGGCTAAGTGCAGATAATTAAACAAAATTCTCCATGTGGTGTTCTCTTCTAACAGTTTTTTTAACAATCAACTCAAGATATCACTTGAAAGGGTGACTTTTCTCATACTTTGACCAACTGATGAACAACTCCTCGCAGGTTTGGGTGTATGGAAATCCCCATCGGGAGTTCGTAAACTTCTCTGATCTCCACCACATGCACCCGATACTGACCAGACTAGCACTTAACTGCTGAAGCACAGCCCGATCGCTGATCAGATGTTCCAGAAATTGTTGCACCTATCCTAGTGCTGTGTCGATCACCTTTGCTAGTCTTTCAACCCATGAAGAATCTTGTTTGGTGTGCAATTTGACTAGGTCACGCAAGTTGATGATGTCGTCGAGTGTGTCAAACTTGGCAGTCTGATATCTTCCATCACCTGATTGATCTTAACCCAGTGTCTCTCGCACTAGGCCCATTTCCCTTGAATTTATCGATGTGGTTCCCGAGACATTTTGGCCCAATACTTGGTTGATATTTTTATGCGTTCAAGAATGTTTTCACTCAACGCTCAGACACCGTGTTCTTATTTATATTGGCCCTGATGGACTGCACCACTGTAGTCGATTCTTTCTGCGGCTTGATGTTCTTTCTCGTACCATCGATCCATATCCTTGCACGTTGTGAGTGCCATGAGAGTATCCTCCTAGAGTTCAACTATTCTTGCGGTAAATAAGTGTCGCTCGTTTGTGAACTTTCTATAGGCCTCCTGGAACTTGCTCCTTAAATATACTGCAACCTACGTGGTGTCTTGATAATACTTATCCAGATGGTGAAAATGTTCCATTTCTTTCAGGGCGACAACCAGTTCCTTTTCATCCCTTTTTTCTTTGTCTAGGGTGGCGTCTGAGATCACTCTCCCTACGTCGATAAGTTCGGATGTTTTGGAGTTTTTTGTGTTTATCAAATCTTCCTTTGTAGTTGTAAGGATGGAGCGATCCAATGTAATCCTCCTTTTCTTGGTGGTCCGTTGGACAATATCCTTCCTCTTTCGATCATAGGTGATCTCATATATATCAGCTACCTCGTCCAAAGGTTCGAGAATATGTTGATCACCCCATGTGAGTGTGTTTCCTAGACTTTCGGTGGTGTATATTTGTTAAATATCAGGTTCTTGAACTTCCTCATTGTGCTCCAAAGGCCTAGCCTCTGTCTGTTGCTTGCTCATCCCAACTCATGGCCTTGAACTTGGATGCCTTAGGGTCATCCATCCTCACCATTACCTCATCCCAGTTTTGAGCATTTTTGGTGAATATCTCATCTTCAAACCTATCATGGGCGTATGGCGAGTAGGACGATACTTGTGATGCATGCTTCAGGACCAGACCCTTTAGACCGTTCTTGCGAAAATGGCTAATCTGGAATCAGAACTCCAATTGGCTTAACCCTTCTTACTTGGCTTGCACGGTGTCTTTTACCATGTACAAACTTATATGAAATCCATAAGATATGAATGTCCGCTTCTTATATTTTACTAGAGTGGCATTGTAATCTTGCAGGATGGTCTGGTAATAGATTTCCCCTACTACTAGTCGATCTGGGACATATATGTTGGATTACTGAGAGGGGGGGTAAATCAGTAATAGCGTAATTATAATCCTTTTTCTCCAAATAATCCAAGTGTTATATCAATGTAGAATTATTCAGTACATAGTACACCAGTGTTTTACGTGGAAACCACACACATACACATACATAGTACACCAGTGTTTTACGTGGAAACCCAAATCAGGAGAAAACCATGGAATGATTTTTCGTATATGTCTTGAATAATTACATTCATTGGAATCACCAAATTCCTTTGTTTTCCAGTTGCAAATGGAAGGAGGCTCCAACCCCCTAGTTTATCAAGATACAACCTGAGGGAAGCTCCAACTCCCCAATTCTCTGGCTACAACCCCCTGTGTTCTCCGACTACAACCAGAAGGTGGCTACAACCACCTGTCCTTTCCTCGTCTAACTGCCCTAAAGTATAAGTAGAATGATGGAACCAATGTCAACCTGTCACTGTGAGATATATTGTTGTACCATTGTATCCACATGTACCATTGACCTGTATCCAACATGTACAATTGCCCTGTAATCAAACTGTACCTGAATTGAACATGTATCTACAAAAATACAATAGATACGCGACCTATAGTGCTGCAGCCCACATATATACATGCCCTATATGTAATGCAGCCCGCATATGTACGCTACTAAACTGTTATGAAGCCTGCATATGCTTTCTAAAAACTAGGGTTTCCTTTTTCTTGAAAACTTTTGATCCTCTGTAACTTCTTTCACATAGATATGTAACCTGTCATTGTATCCAGACTGTAACTGTACCATGTGCATGCATCCTCGTATATAACCTTTACTCAAGGAAAGTATGTCTCTCTTTAGTCATGTGTCATATAGGTATGTGTAATAATGAACAAATATAATATCCTTCACATGATCTTAGTCATCAACCCCTTTCTGATATTCAGTCTCTCAATACATCAACTACTACACAAATACAAGCTCTTAACCATGTACCATAAAAACCCTTATCCATATGCTAAGAAATACAAGATGTGCCTCACAAGAAGTATCAATGATGAATATACCAACACTGTATTTCTGTAGATTTGACTTATGCAAAAGATCCCATGAAGCCACTAGTCTCTCTAGGAAGAATCCTCAAAACTCCATTGCAATTCCTCATGCATACATCAAAATCCAACTATTCATAGAAATAAGACATACCTTTTGAACCAATGGATGGATATGATGTATTTGAGCACTTTAGACCTTCCTGAGAGCTTGATCTCAGAATATAGAACCTATGCATCTTCATCTCTTCAAGTTTCCATGGATTTACCAACATGTACGCAGCTTGTACATAGACAACCCGCGTATAACTCAACATGTACGTAGCTTGTACATAGACATCCTGCGTATAACTCAGCATGTACGCACCTTGTACAAAGATAGCCCGCGTACACCTCAGAAAATAGGGTTTTGCTATAATTATGAGAATTTCACTGTCAACCCTTCGTGCTACCTCACATGTTCGCCACTTCAAATGTATCCACAAGTATTTACAAGAAGATTTACACAATAAAATATATATACAATATGTACAAGTGTGTGTATAATGAGTGGGCTTTGCCTCTTATTTATATCTTCATGTGGCCTTACACTTTCCTTATTTTAGGGCTTCTTCATTTAAAATAATTTCTTTTGCAAATCACTTTGACCCTTCGAGGCTTCTATAAGACTTATGAGGGGTTCTCCAACTTCATATGGTCATAAATCTCTAACCGTGAGGATTTATGTGACGTTCAACATACCACCAGAAATGACATGACAAGCACTATCCATCTAGGATAGTTTCACTAAAAAATTCATTGTCCTTCATCTCATTATTCCTAAAATAAGCATGGGTTCTCTCACTCCACAAAGCGTCTTCCTGTGAGGGTTTTCACCATAAGGGGACCACTTTCGAGTTCATCCATTTTTACTTCTTATCAACCATGACAAGACAATAATGAGTCATCTTTACATCAAACAAACTTGGGTCCTTTACCCAAACCTTGTGCTACAGGTATTTCTTCAAGGGTCGACATCAATGACAACCAACCTTAATCAACAATCTCCCCCTTTGGCATTGATGGCAACACTCTGATGCAATACTGAAATCATTTCACTCATGCTCCCCCTAGAACCATGCCTCTATCCTCTGTATCTGATAAATCTGCTCCCCATGGAACCATGCCTCTATCCTCTGCCTCAGTCATCTGCATCTGATAAATCTCTCCCCCTTTGTCATCAATGACAAAGGTATCTTTCCATCTGGGTTTTCTTTCCCTGAATGAACTGTTCTCTTATGGTGCTTCCTTGTGTAAATCTAAGACATATAAGATAAGCATTCGAAAAGCATTCATTTTGGAGTAGAAATAACTCCAAGTCTCTTACTGTAATGTCCCTTTCCAAATAGGAGCTCCAGAGAGGAGGCTTAATGTTCTAAACCACCCCGTTAGACTATAGCCAGGGCCAAAGAGGGGTAAACAGGGTTATTAGAGGTCACTCCAATCATAGGTGTTATATTCAGAAAGTGACATTGAGCTAAAAAGGGTTAAAAGCGTTTTTAAGTCATTATGAGCTAAAAATAGAAGTCAACAGTGAATTAGGGTTTTAGCAGTGATTTAGGGTTTTGGAAGTCAACAGTGAATTAGGGTTTCAACATGATTTAGGGTTTTGGAAAGCTATAAAGGAAGGGTTAGCGACC
>ML786629.1:32256-97661 GCA_009831015.1 Picea engelmannii
AAAATAAATTTCCATCCTTAAAATCATCCCTGCCAGGCATACATAATTTACATCACAATTACAAACAAAATTCACTAGGTTTTGATCCAATTAAACAAATTATACAAATACTTATGTGTTCACAAGTGTATCTATCCAACTGACTATCAATGTGTTAACCCCTATATTTTCACCCTAGAAAGTCTTGAGGGTTAAGAGCCAACATGTAACACTTTGGTTGGCATACTGAGATTTTTCCATGGTTTTTAGCACTTATGTTGAGCAGGAGGTTGTTTCACACACGAGGCAGGTACATGATCAGTACAAGGTTTCTTAGTTCAAGAGTCACAATCTACTTGGTTTCCATGCATTTGTGAGAGAGAGATGTATACAAGTGTTGCTACGTTTTAGAAGGCATGGTTTGAGTGGGTCGCCTGGAAGTTTGGGGTAGTTTAGAGCGTACAGTATGAGTCCTTGCAGGATTCTAGGCTCGATGACACTTTTTCAGGTGACTTGCTGAAGATTTCTATTTTTAGAATGTTTTTCTCTAGGCCCCAAATTCAAATTTCAAGAGCACAATATTGATCCTAGAGGCATATAGAGGTATTTGGACCTTTTTTCGGATGATGTCACCCATATTTCTATTTTTAGCAGGTTGAGCACCAGGGCTCGCATGTCGGTTCTAACTTCATATTCGTTTCCCTGGCAGGAAGACGAGATCAATGATTATAAAATCAAGGGAATTCATAATTTTTTTTATTTTTAGCTGTGTCTATTTTTAGTAGTAGACACATGATGGTGCTCGCCCAGTCATGCCGAGCATTTGTGGAAAGTTTGGATCAGTTTCGACAATTTTTAAAATTTTGGGACAAGATGGATATTTTTAGCAGCTGTTATATTTAGCAAGTCTAGTCATCTCTAGAAATGATAAGTGGCGAGATCAAATTCTGACACGTGGTTGAGTTTTAGTGATAGGTGGCATCTACGTGGAATTATTTGACCAAGGGAAGATGGGGTAGAACTTATGTTATCACATAAATTTGTCAAAGGGTCGCAAGACGACCAAGTCTGTGGTCTACACGGAAGCGTCCAAATGTAGCGTTCAAAAGAAGCCAATTTTGGGTTGAAAATTCAAGCAGTGGACAAGTTCATTTTTCAACGACGGAGATCCCCTATGAATTTATGATTAGAGGCCCTCAGGAATTTGGAATTATAAAGTTGTGCGAGGTCTAGCACCAGTCATAAGCCCCAGAGTTGCAGATCGAGTGTTGCACATCCCTCCTGATCGGACGCCCAATATTTACTTCAAAAATATGGGATTCAGGAGTTTTAGCATCTCGAATCCTAGTTTCCTCTGAAGCGCTTTCTCCCAGAGTTAAATATAAAGAGCCACAGGTCCCTCCGGATCGGATGACCATTAGTTACTTTGGGATTTCGGGCTTCGGGAGTTTCAACATATCGACTCCCGGTTTCGTCCGAAATGTTTTCACCCGAGGACCACCTATCGATGCCACGTGTCCATCCAAATCCAACGGTGGTAGTTCACTTTGGGAGTTCGGGCTTCGGGAGTTTCAAAGTTTCCCTTCTCACTTTCCTCCAAAATACTTTTTCCCAAAGTTTCATATCTCTGCCACGCATCCTTTCAGATCGAAAGGTCATCATCCACTTCGGGAATTCGGGCTTCGAGATTTTCAACTTCCCTGATCCCATCTTCCTCTGAAGCATTTTCTCTCGGAGTCCACTAATTTATGCCATGTGTCCTCATCGAATCAATGGTCGTTGTTCACTTCAGAGTTTCAACATTCATTTCAGGTTGCCATGTCTCTCTGGGCACATATTTATGCTAGCTCTACATGCATACCCCTCTCGAGCTCCGAAGTCCAAAGTACGTGGTAGCCATTAGTGTGGATAGGTGGCACCCTTATCAGTCATGATACGTGGCATCCATCTAGCGCTGACATGTGGCACTCATTTCAAGCATTTTGGGACGTGTCTTCAACCTATTTTCGAGTGACACATGTCACACCTTTGTCTGCGACACATCAACATAGTGACGTCAGGCCTCCACGTCAGATCATCCTCCGGGAAGTGTTCTTGTTCAATGCCAAATTTAATGCCATCTCTAAGCATGGTTAGAAGGATCCTAGAGTTGGCAGGTAGATAAAATTTAGCAGGGACACTAAGTCATTAGAGGTGCCCAGATCATGGACCAGGGCCAGATCAATGGCCACGCTCCATTGCGAGGATGCAACATACTTGAAAGATAAAATTCTTGAGCAGTCCCACAATCAAAACTGTGGTATATTGTAAGAGATACATGGAAGTTAGTGGCGAATTGCGGGCCCAAAAGAGGTCTGGGTCCAAACCACCTTTAACGGCCCTGCAATCACGTGATTATAAAGTGTCAAATCTGAGAGCAACACGTGGAAGCCCCTTAGGCGTTAAGACTCATCCAGATCCCGACACAAGATCAGTTAATGAAAAAGGTGTGGTGGTTGAAACCTCGACTCACTCCATAAATAGAAGGCCTGGAGGATCTGTCCATGGAGATAGAGCTGCCAGCCCAGGGTACCTATGGACGTTTTTTTCCTACATGGCCATGCTGATATGAGCTTGCATCTGACAGGAGGATGCATGCACAGTTTGAAAGAATGAGACGTAGATGTAAAGCCTTGAATGGGATGGCCAGATGACACTGTTGATAGTGGTGGACTGATCTGAGTATAAGTAGATCAGTTCAATATTTTTTTAAGGTCCTCAACTGGTTGAGCAGAGCTCCCTACTGTGTAATGTTTTGATGCCAGAGATGTTCTCTAGTTATGTATCAAACTTGAGACGTTTGCATTAATAGAATTCAACTTCGCTCATTTTGTAAAAAATATGCTAAAACACTCAGGCATGGAGGATCCAGTCGAGGGTTGTAGTTCTACTATAATGTAGGTTTGATTACAGTATTGTTGTGACCAGTTTTAGTCATCTTCTTTGTTGTCTTATTCCCTCTTATGTTGAAAGGCTCGGTAATGGAGGATCCAATCGAGTTGTTGTAGTCGCACGGTAATGTAGGTTTGATTTTATGATGCTGTGACATATTTTAGTGTCTGAAGCTTGAGTTAGAGAGTGCTCTTGAGCCTAAGTGTTTCTTCACCAAACTGCTTGAAGGCTGGATGCCCATGGCAGTCTTGTTCACCTCTCTCACTAAGTCTTCCTTCTTCTCACACTTAAACTCAAATCACTGACTGAAGTTAATGAGGACATCACTTCCATGTGCATTTGTTGTCCAGTTTCTGTGTAAAAATCATTCTTCTATTGAGTTTTGTCCATTTGACCTCCATTCATAAAACCAACATCCACCAAACATTCTGATGGGTACAAGGATTATCCTCTTGCAGTAAGAGGGTGACTCTCAGTGCTAACATTAATGGCACCATTGTTGAGGACAAAAGTGAAGATATATTCCCTAGGAGAACGACAATGAATAGATCCAATTTTATATGGTGAATTGAAGTTGGACACATTATTCTAACTGCGTATCTTTCACCATGGTGACTCCATTGTTTGAAAATATATCGGTGACTCCACTGTGTAGAATATGTTAGTGACTCCACTGAAGGGAGACAAATCAAATGGATATGGAGTATATCCTAGCCAAGAGGTTTTCCCCATTCAATTTCTCATCCATAGCTGGTTATCCACATCCCATGCCTCTAGTTGATGAATGGCAAGACCTGCTGCCAAGATTTTATGAAGGTAAGAATGACAATCCTCTTGAACATGTTATAGAATTTAATTCTTTCATACGACAACTTGACATCCAACACGAGGACAAAAGTATGAATATGTTCATGTTCTCATTAGATGGAGATGATCGTGAGTGGTATCGATCCTTTCCCCCTGCTAGCATCTCCTCCTTGGGAGAATTTCATGCAACTTTCAATAGGCATTGTCAAAAGTTTTATTCCTCTAAGTTAATTTGTCATAGTTGTTGTGAGGAATATAAAGATTGTGTTCAAGATATAGTTTTTTCTTATGAAGGCTATCAGAATTCAAAATATGCCTTGGATGAGGAATCAAATCTTTATTTTCCATGTTCATTTGCATCAGATGAAAGTTGTGTTTGTTGCCTCAATCGGGAAAGTGAAGAAATTGAGTCTGTTATGGAAGATGATATTCTTTGTATCCCTTTCTCTAAAAATACTAGATATGAGCAACCGTCTTTTGACTCATATGATGGTGATAAGATATTACTTCCTATATTGAATCTTGATAGACAACTTGTGTTTAGTATTGAAGAACAATTATCTCTTGTTGGACAAAAGTTACATCTTGGCATGTCATTCGAGGCTCCTCCTTTGTTTGATCATTATGGAGACAATGACGAAGATATTGAGGTGTTGTTTTGTCTTAGGAGAAGAAATCATTAGCAACCAACCTTCTAATGAAATATTTTACCAAGGAAACATGTTAAAGAAAAAGAACCATCCATTGATATACACTAGGAGATTTCTTGCCATCAGCTAGCAGATGTGATCGGAGAAAACCAAGGATATGTGGATAAACATCTTGCATCATCCTTTCACTCACCTATGCTTTCCACAGATATTCAACCAGATGTGAGCAGCTGTAAAGAAGAGCAGGTTTTCTGTTACAAATCTGGTAGGTTTTACCACCTATTTTCTGACCCTGTGGGGGAGTACATGGAGTTTCATGTTTTCCATGTATTAAAGCATCCAAACTTTATCTTACCTTCAACACTAGGAGGAGAGATGAAAAATGTAATCGATTTGATGTCACAGTTTCATTATCCTTTGTTGATCAGTGACATAGTAAATAATTTTTCAGTTACGAGGTTACTTGAATGGTTCTGGTGGAAGTTTGCTTTCACCTAGCACACTGGAAAAATTAGTTAGTCTAGGATTGTACATAAATAAGCTCCTTCTCGATCATGTATGTTTGTTTTATTTTGTAAGTAGAATAGTGTATATATCATCATGTTGTCTTCAGTAGGATATTTTCTGAGCTCGACTCTGCAACCCAACAGCTAAGGCACTAGAACTGTGCATAAATATGTCAAAGGGTCACATGATGACCAAGTCTGTGGTCTGCACAGAAGCATCCAAATGAAACGTTCAAAAGAAGCCCATATCGGGTTGAAAATACAAGCAACGGATAGGCTCATTTTTCAATGGCGGAGATCCCCTGTGATGTTCTGATTAGTGGCCCCCGGGCATTCAAAATTATAAAGTTGTGTAAGGTCTAGTGCTAGATAGAAGCCCCAGAGCTGCAGATCAAGGGCCACACATCCCTCCTGATCGAACGGTCAATATTTACTTTGAGAATCTGATCTTTAGGATTTTCAGTATCTCAACTCCCGGTTTCGTCTGAAGTGCTTTCTCCGAGAGTTAAAGATCAAGCGCCACGCATCCCTCCGGATCAGACGGTCATTAGTTACTTTGGGATTTTGGGCTCTGGGAGTTTTATCATCTCGACTCCCAGTTTCATCGGAAGTGTTTTCACCCGAAGTCCACCTATCATTGTCGCGTGTCCATCCAAATCCAACAATGGTAGTTCACTTTGGGAGTTTCGAAGTTTCCCTTCTCACTTTCCTCTGAACTGCTTTTTCCCAAAGCTGCATATCTCTGCCACGCATCCTTTCAGATAGAAAGGTCATCATTTACTTCAGGAATTTGAGCTTCGGGATTTTCAACTTCCCCGCTCTCGCCTTCCTCCAAAGCATTTTCTCCCGGAATCCACTGATTTATGTTTCTTGTCCTCATCAAATCAACGGTTGTCGTTCACTTCGGAGCTTCAACATTCATTTTAGGTCGTCACGTCTCTCTAGGAACATAATGATGCCAACTCTACATGTAGACCCCTCTCAAGCTCCGAAGTCCAAAGTACGTGGAAACCATCAGTGCAGACATGTGGCACCCTTATCGGTCATGACACATGGCATCCATCTAGCGTTGACACGTGGCACTCTTTTCAAGCATTTTGGGACATGTCTTTAGCCTATTTTCAAGTGACACATGTCACCCTTTCACCCACGACACGTCAGCATAGTGATGTCAGGCCTCCACGTCAAATCATCCTCCAGGAAGTGTTCTTGTTCAACGCCAAATTTAGCACCATCCCTAAGCGTGGTTAGAAGGATCCTAGAGTTGGCAGGCAGATACAATTTAGTGGGGATGCTAAGTCAACAGAGGTGCCCAGATCATGAATCGGTGCCAGATCAACAACCATGCTCCATTGCGGGGATGCAACATACTCGAAAGATAAAATTCTTGACCGGTCCCGCAATCGAAACCGTGGTATAGCGTAAGAGCTACGTGGCAGTTAGTAGATCAGTTCAAGATTTTGTTAAGGTCGTCAAATGGTTGAGAAGAGTTCCCTACTGTGCAATGTTTTGATTCTAGAGCTGTTCTTTGATTATGTATCAAACTTGAGACTTTCGTATTAATAGAAGTCAGTTTCTCTCATCTCTTTGTAAAAACTGTGCTAAAACACTCAGGCATGGAGGATCCAGTCGAGGGTTGTAGTTTTATTGTAATGTATGTTTGATTACAATATTTTTGTGACCAATTTTAGTCATCTTCTTTATTATCTTATTCCTCTTACGCTGAAAGGCTCGGGCATGGAGGATCTAGTCGAGTTTTTTTAGTCGCA
The DNA here is from genome assembly GCA_009831015.1 of Picea engelmannii. Taxonomy (NCBI): domain Eukaryota; kingdom Viridiplantae; phylum Streptophyta; class Pinopsida; order Pinales; family Pinaceae; genus Picea; species Picea engelmannii. Next base: position 38,899 of record ML786629.1, read on the forward strand.
TGGTAATGTAGGTTTGATTATTATGCTGCTATGACATATTTCAGTGTCTGAAGCTTGAGTTCGAGAGTGCTCTTGAGCCTGATTTTTTCTTCACCAAGTTGCTTGAAGGACAGATGCCCATGGAAGTATTGTTCACCTCTCTCACTAATTCTTCCTTCTTCTCACAATTAAACTCAAATCACTGACTGAAGTTAATGAGGACCTCACTTCCCTGTGCATTTCTTGTCTAGTCTGTGTAAAACTCATTCTTGTACTGAGTTTTGTCCATTTGACCTCCATTCATAAAACCAACATCCACCAAACATTCTAATGGGTACTGGGCTCATCCTCTTGTAGTCAGAGGGTGACTCTCAGTGCTAACAACTTCCATGGATAAAGTTTAGCCAATTGGGCTTACTTTTCTCGCTAATTCTTCTGCACTCGTCATAAAACCACTTTTCGTACATTATCTTTAAAACTCATTTCCCTTTAATTCTATCATAATCCTAAACCAAGATCCCTTTATCCTATATTATCCTAATCCTATAACCACTTCCCATTTCCACTCTACCCTCACTCACCCTTATCCTAACCCATTCACTTAACCCCTTTACCATACCTTTATTAATTTAAATGTCACTTTATTTTATTATTAAATTAAAATGTAGCTTTATCTAATAAAAAAAAGGTTGCCCTCCTTTATTCTCCGCTAAGCCTACGTATCTCACTTAAAGTGTACCCACATTAATTATTTATTAATTGATGTCTCCCCCTTTATTAATTTGTCCCCCCTTATTCTCATTCCGTCATGTGAAGCATGCATACTTCCTTTTGTTTAAAAATACACCCACCACATTTAAATATAACATATCCCTTTTCTTCTATTAACTAGCATACCCCCTAAAAGGGCAAATGGGAATGCCGAAGTAAATCAAGGAAGGTTTATAGTATTGTTGTTAATGAGAACCATAAAAATTTTGCAATTAGAATGATACAGTTGTGTGCACCTAGACATGACCACTTTACCTCTTAATTTAAAAAAAAATGCTTATAAGGAATAGGTATTTTGAAAGCTAAAGTAAAGACATTTTAAAATTTAAAGAGTAATCCCAAAATCAAAAATAAAATAAGAACTCAAAAAGTGAGCAAGAGACCCTTATAAGATGTTCTCAATCTAATTTATCTAATTTGTATAATTTTGGATGGTTGTAATCCTTGTATGCTAAGCGTGGTTGTGTCATTCTTAGTGATAATTTAAAATAATATTAATCTATATATATTCTAAACAATCAATTTTTCATTTCATTGACCTTTAAAGAGGGAAATTTATGTTGCATTGACTTCAATACCATAGCATATATGGTAAAATATCTAGGGTTCATTTGGTTTGAATGAAAAATGTTCTTATGGATCCTTCCATCTTTGGACATAGTCGATGTAAAATATGTGCATCATGGACTATAGTCGATGTAAAATATGTGCATCATGGACTATAGTCTTTAAATGGGTTTATTTTATTTATGCTTCGTGAATAATGATAATGGTAATGATATATGTGAAGAAGAAGAGATAGTGGTAAATTGTTATGTAAGGGAGACAAGAGAGATTAAGATTGAGAAGGCTTTTGAACACACCATTTGGGAATGTTAATTATATACCCATAACCTTATGAGCTCCAAAACATCAACAAAGAGATATGTTGTTGTTGACATTGTCATGCAATACCATATCAGACTTTCTCCATTATCAAATGAGATTCAAATCCAAATAAAGAAAATAATCATTTAACTATACCCAATTAACATTAAAAAAAAGCTTATATCATGATTTACACAATAAAAATTATAAATTAAATATATTAAACATAAATTATATTAAATTTTTTAAAAATATATTTATAAAATAAATTATATGTACAAAAATATTAATAAAAAATTATATTAAAATTCTAAACTAAATTATTAAAAAAACTATATTACCATATAAATAATAATTATAAATTTTAGTTTATAAAATATAAATTACATTTAAAATTATTAAAAAATAAATTAATAACAAATTATATTAAAATTTGAAACTAAATTATTAAAAAATATATATTACCATATAAATAATAATTATAAATTTTCGTTTATAAAATATAAATTACATTTAAAATTATTAAAAAATATATTAATAACAAATTATATTAAAATTTTAAACTAAATGAGGACGCCACATGGGGAACGTACACCTCATTCATTGGGCGACACATGAGACGCGTAGCCTTCTCTCATTGGCTGCAAAATGAACCAATGGCTAAGGCTTCACTGGTACCGTCTTTCACGTGCAAGACTCGACAATTTTTATTATTACTGGGACACGTATCACATCTTCAACCAATGGGAGCTCTCTTTCAAACTTAATGTCACCATCACTCTGAGTCTTTCTCCTTCCAAATCTTCCACATGTTTCCCTAATATTGACCAACTCATCCAACACCAAGAGATTTGACAGGTGGACAAAGACGGTTTCTGAAAACCTGTCAACTGGACAAATATGGTTTCCAAAAACCTGTCAACCAGTTGACAAGTTTTCATGAAACCCTATCCCTAAGATGCCTTTGACATAATTAATTCACTAATTAATAAAGTGGCTCTACTTTATTAAATCCTTGTGCCCCATGCTTATACGTACTTCCTCTTTCCTTATCCTCCCACGAGCTCTTAACATAACCTATGTCCCACTTTAATAAAGTTTTCCCTTCATTCATTAATTGATTAATTAATGTTTTCCCTTTCTTAAATTCGTGTCCCCTTTTTTTTAAGCCTCCTTATTAAACATGCATATCCTTCCTTTCAATATGACCCATGCGTTTTCCTAATTAAAAGTGCATGCTTAATCCCTCACTCACGTCGTCCTCCCATGCATGTGCATGCCTCCACTCAACTCTTAAAAAACTTTAACACACCATGTGACTAACAACCTACGTATCTTCCACTTATCCCATACTCCATGCGACTAACACTTCACCCCAACTCCATCCATGCCATGCTAACTCCCATCCATAACTCACTCATTCACTCACTAAAACTCAAGCATTCACTCACTCTTCCATCACATTAACTCCGTCCCTTCTTCCACGTAATTCCCTTCCTCTTTACTCCCATGTGCTAAGGTTTCTCCATATTTCACAAGTCGACTCACTCTCACTTAACTCATGTAACTCATGCGATTGCCTAAATTGGATTACCTCATGCACCTTCATATTTTTGGAAATTAGCAGTTCTCAAAGATATATATTGGATGCTTTCGATTGGTTCTTGGTCGGTTCTTGTAGTAGAAGCACAGTCTCTCTCTCATTCTCTTCTCTCTTTCTCTAGTCTAGTGGCTCCTCTTTGAGCAAAGTAGTCATTGTATTGGTTGTAGGATTGTCAAGTGTGGTGAAATCAACTCTCTTGGAAGATTTATCAATAAAGAAGTGTGTGTTTTTCATTCAAACCTCTTTTCTTGGCAATATTATGGTAAATTTGTAATCTGATATGTCATTTTCTGAACTGTTTATCATGGTTAATTTCGATCATTTTGAATAGTTTTCATCTTCTTTCTAATCTATCTTCATTTTGCTAATCCTAAAAGTTCCCTCCAAGCGTATAAGATCAATCTTCTCATTGTTTTGGACCGCTTTCACACGTTGTCCAAGACAAAACAACTCACTGATTTTTTAGTTTCAATGCAAAAAATTAGACCTTAGATCAACCAGCAAGGCGCTTCATTGTGCCTAGGGACTCCATCCAGAGGTTAGAAAGCACTAGCCCAAAAAGAGAGGGTTTTATCCCATGACATCTGGGGCTATTTATCCTATAATTAGCTAAGTTTTTACCGCTGGCATAACAGGTTTATCAACTCAGATTGGTGGGTAGAAATATGTGCTAACAAATTGGTGCCGTTGTTGGGGAACACCAGCCTTGGTAACGACATTGGTGAGTTTTTATTTTATTTTCTATATCTTATTTGACTCACCTGACGACTCCACAAGATACAGGGATCACTCCATAGGGGACTTACACAAGGAGATCTTTCGGTTTCGATTTCCTCACAAGGTCAAGTTTCGAGCTTCAACAAACTTCAGTATCTTTTTCTGGAACATGACTTTCTGTTGCCAAGAACTATTCTCAAATTTGGTAAGCATATCGAGTTCTTAGGTAAGTTATTTTTCGATGAGCACTATGGTGAGTGTATCTTCGACATCTTCATCTTTATTTTTATTTTCATCTCAAGCTAGTAGGGTAGCTATGTGTTTTTCTATCTAAAACTAATAATATGGATGCAATTGTGAGGCCAATAGTAGGGTGGAGATTCTTTTCTTTTGACCCACTAAGTTTTGTTGCATTCCCAGATTATCCTCATGACTTACCTACACATAATTGGCTTAAACACATACCTTTGTTTTCAGGGAGGTTGGGAGGATCAATTGAGGATCACTTGGCTAAATTTTTACAAGTGGCGAGTGATTTTAATGTGGAACATGAAGATGTGGTGATGAGGATGTTGTTGGACAACTGAGAGGGTTGGGGGGGGGGTGAATTAGTTGTTACCGAGCTTAAACAATTATTCTCATTTTAAATTCATTACAAAACTCTCAATGATGATCAAAATAATGCAGGGAAGTAAGCAATAGAAAATTCAACATCATTCACACATATGAAATATACAGAGAAAAATATTTCCTGAGGAAACCCATAAAGGGTAAAAACCTCTTCTTCTTGGAATGATAAGTAATCTTTACATTCTGTACATTATCATACATATGAGCTCCAACTCATTGTGAGGCTACAACCTTTGTTTTGCAAACTGCAACTTGTTGAGAGCGCCAACTCTCTATTTTCTCTAGCACCTACTAGAAGGAATTACCAACTCCCTGGTTTCTCTAGCACCCACTAGAAGGAAGCACCAACTCCCTTGGTTTCTCTAGCACTCACTAGAAGGAAGCACCAACTCCCTGGTTTCTCTAGAACCCACTAGAAGGAAGCAAAAACTCCCTAAGTGTTCCAGCACGAATTGGATGGAAGAAACAACTTCCAGTCACACAGGCACCAACCTGTAAAACAGAGAACAACAATTCTCCCTTACACCACCCTGCCACCCTGGTTTCTCTGGATGCAACTAGATGGAAGCTACAACTCCCTGTGTTCAAGCACCCACTTGAACCTCTGAGGACAATAGTCCTCCCTAGAACCTCCCTACCACCCTGAAATATAAAGTTTGCTATATATAAATTTATCATAGTGATACAATATTTATTAATGGCTTATCGTTCTCATCATTGTTCCGCTACACTGCTCTGCTCTACCTGCATCAGTGTCTTCCTGCACCCCTTTCTTACGCTTTATGTTCTTCTGCCTTTTATGCTCTGTCCGCCATGTCCCATCTATGCACCATTCCTCTTCTATGCATTTCAGCTGCTGCACTCTGCCTCCTTCTACACACCTAAATCACTCTCAACAACCCCCAATCTCTTCTCTGTTCTATGTTTTTATTTTCTCTGTGCATCTTCTGCATCCTCTATTCACAATGATTTTGCATGCACTCCCCATGTCGAGTGCTCTACCTGATCATCATTGCAACTCTTCAGCTTCTCTGGCGGTTAAACCCATGCGTCCATCATCACTGGGTGTTATGCCGAGATTCCTTAGCCTCTCCAGCAGTCGAGACTCTTCGTCTTCTCTATCACAGTTGAGCTCATTCCCTCTATTGCAGTTCCAAGCTCCAACGGTCTTACATTTGTCAATAGCCTCCATGAATAGTCTTCATGCCACTGGAAGATGCCTTGAGACTCTTCGTCTTCTCTGGTGAACACCCTGAAGTCTCTTCGAGTCCTCTGGTCGAAACCATTAGGCATATTTAGTAGTTACATTGTGAACCTCCAAGAAAACACATCAGCAACTGAATCGCCAACCATCCAAGAGTCATGATTCAGTTCTGCTAACTAAATTGTAACTGATTGATTAACTGTGAAGAGAAATAGTAGCCCTTCGATCAGATTTCCAAGTATCCAACACCGTTGGATTAGAAGCACAGGGTCTCGCTTTGATCTCGCCATTTCGCATTTCAACATTTCGGCATTTCGGTATTCCTGTGAAGAAGTGTCTTGACACTCCAAGTTGAAATCCCCGAAATGGAGCTATATCAATGGTCCACAAGACTTCATAATCTGATCCCTTCTTTTCTTAATCGAACGACTGATGAGATTTCAGCGTTTTTCCCTTCAAGTCATCGTGACTCCAACATTATAAAATTCATGATCAAAAAATCTCTAAAGTGATCAGACGGTTCACATAACCCACTGAGATGGACGGCTGACAGGATTTCAGATTTTTTCCTTTTGGGTTTTCGAGACTCACAATAGTGCCTTTCGGCATTTCGGAGTTCGAGACTTCATGATGGTGGAGTTTCTACCTACTATGTAAAACCCTGAAATAGAAAGTTTTGATGTGACGTAAACCTGATGATGTCACACGTGGATTGAAACATGCCGAATAGATGCCATGTGTCACTCTGATTCATGACTTACATGTGCCTGAAATGTTGAATCAACTTGACACTTGTCATTGCCTGATTGTGCCACGTGTACTTAGCTGACGTGGTTTGCTAACGTGGTTTGTTGATGTGCCTGTTTCAGAATTTCGGGGTTCGCTTCTTCAAAGGTTAAATTTCCTTTGATCTTTGATTTATCGGTCTGCGAAACTCCGAAATGGAGTCTTTGTTGATGTGCCTATTTCAGGATTTCGGGGTTTGCTACTTCAAAGGTTAAAGTTCCTTTGATCTTTGATTTCTTGGTTTGTGAAACTCCGAAATGGAGTCTTTGTTGATGTGTCTGTTTCAGGATTTCGGCGTTTCGCATTTTTCAACTTCAGGAATCCTGTGATGAAGAGTCTCAACACTTGACTCCTCCAACTCTCGATATCCGAAACTCCGAAATGGAGTTTAATTCATGGTTTCGTATTTCACGATTTTCTTCCGTGAGTTGCTTCCTTGACTCCTGGAGTTTACGCTTCTGAATGGGATCCAACGATCACTTGTTGAAATTTCCATTGCCATGTCATTATCCCTGCATTGTTGGTCGTGATCTTTGCTATCAATGACAAACACGCATACTTTGCACTATCTCTTATGATCTTATCGAGCTTGCTCTGCTACATCTTCCCAAAATACTTCTGGTGCCCGCCTGGCACATTCTTCCTATACTTAAGCCATCGTCATTTTTGTACTTGCCATTAATGACAAGAATACACTGCATGTAAAACATGCCAACAGATGTTTGTGTCAATCCTTGAGTGGGAGGCACGAGCATGGTACAAGTCCCTTCCAAATTCTTCCATTGATGGATGGGATTCTTTCTAGGAGAAATTCACTGAAAGATGGACAAACACACGAGACATTTTCTTCTTATGCACAGTTTTTTCAATTATTAAAAAGCATGAAAGTAAAACTGTTTGTCAATTTAGTGCTCGTTTTTTCAAATTTTACAATTGAATTCCTTACAGAGTGAGGCCTAATGAATATGTTTGTTTGATTTACTACCTTGAGGAATTTGATGGTATTTTTGGTGTTTTTCTTAGGAATGAAGACCCTAAAAAATTGGAGGAAGCACAAAATGTTTCTATCAAGTTAGAAATAAATCATCTTGCATCTTGTGAACTCCCTCTGATCCATGTCCCAGAACAACCAGTGAAGGTAACTCCACTTAATGATATTCAACCATTGGTTGTTACAAAAGTGCAAGAAGTCTATGTTATTGAAGATGAACCACAACTTGCACCATGTTAAGTTCCAAAAGATGAACAAGAGGCTGATGTCCCAATTTTAGATGAACTGGAACCAATAGTTACACTAGCTGAGTCACAGGATGAGTTCCAAGAATATGAAGGTGAATATGTGATTACTCTAGAGTGATCATGGGTTCCTCCCATTAGCGAAGATGCAATAATTCAAGTGGATGAAAAGTTTCAAGAGGAGGAACCATAGGTTAACCATGTAGAGATCAATCAACAGGGGATTTCATCCGTGCCCATCTTAGTAGTGGCTTCATCCTTGCCTATCACAACAATGGTTCAGGAACAACTTGATCATATACCACTACAACAGGGGGAGCCACTTTTGGTTCAACCAGAGGATGATATCCCTCACACTTTGCTTACAGTTCCACATCCTGAAGTTGTTCTTCAGGAACCTGAGATTGATCAGATCCTAGATATTAGAGTTCACCATGACCGAGTTGAGCTCAGAATGACGGAGGTATTTCAATAGGTAGATGCCAAGAGTTTCAAATCTCATTCATTCATGCTTGTTACTATTGAAATACCATGCTCTAAGTCCCAACCATCCTTTAGTCAACTGACACCCTTCAACTATGGCTTCATCAACAAGTACTTCAAGGCGACTTTGGGTCATATGATATTTCATGGTTGTTCCCCTTGGAAGGTTGATTGTGCTAACCTTTCTCGTCATACTGATCATCTAGCTGCATGGTTACACTGGTCGTTTGAGTATGATGATTTAATCATGGCAGGTTGGAGGTAAAACTTTTGGGTTTAGGGTAGTTGTCTTTCCTTTCAGCATTGTCTTTTCATGTCTTTCTTTTTCCTGCTAATTTTTTATAGTTTTAGGACAACAATTTACTTTCCGTTGCAAGTGTCTTCCATTTCAGTATTTACTTTTCAGTCTTTGCATAAGTGTCGCTGATTTTTGCCTAGTTATATCAACATGTGGTCATGTCTTGTGTGTCTTTCTTTTCTTGAACAAATGGCTATCCATAGTTGTTATTCTTGGGTCAAAATTTCAATATCTATCTTTCACATCTCGAGCCTTTGTGTCTATCATTAGAGTGAGACTGGATGGGGGTCCATTTTTTTCATTGTTCCTGAACCATTGAGACTTTAGGGTGGGTAGTTTGGGGAGACATAGGAGTGTCTTGAGTCATCTTGTGTCTCGTATCATCATCTCTTATCATTGAGTCCTATGTTTTGAGTCAGTCACCCCCCCCATCTAGAATAGGGATATGGTACCCAATTCTTTCATCTTGATCTTCTTGAGTTATCACTTCGTGCTAAGGGAAGAGAGACATCATTTCTCTTCTTGTTAGCAGGTCATCTTGTATCGACTTCGACACATTATCTACAGATGACCCAGAAGTAGAGAACCTTATTAGTCGTTAGTCTCATTGGCGATTATTTCACATCCAAAAAAGATGAACATCATTGGGCCTTGATTGGATGATCCTTGTCACTGTTCGACTTCAGAACATATTTCACAGTGTCAGGTTGCGCTTGTACCTTAGGACCCATTGACATTATTGGTGGTGTTCCTTCGCACTTCACAAGTGTTTACATTATTGACATTTGATGAAGTGACTTGCTTCCTTTTGTCAACATCATCACATTTACCACAGGGAGGAGTGTATATCATTGGGTGGTAGTAGGTAGCATATTTGGATGAGACCCCTTGGTCTTTAGTTTTCAGTGGGAGGATTATACACTTTGACTCCATAGCCCATTGGACAGGCTTTGGTACTACAGGTAAGCTTACATGTTGTTCTTCATCATATTACAAGGCCTTTTTGTCATCCTTCCACACAGTTACAGGGTTATTTTTTGTACACATTCCTTAGTTCACGGAGCATTAGTTGATTATATGGACACATAGATTCTTATTGTTCTCGACATCCCATAGGGTGATCCTGTCCCCTTGAGTCGCCATTGTTAACCCCTAGATTTTCACCCTTGAAAGTCTTGAGGGTTAAGAGCTAGCATGCAACACTTTGGTTGGCATTTTAATATTTTTCCAGGGTTCTTAGAACTTATGTTGAGTAGGAGGTTGTTTCACACACGAGGTAGGTACATGATCAGTAAAAGGTTGCTTAGTTCAAGAGTCACGGTCTACTTGGTTTCCATGCATTTGTGTGAGAGAGATGTATACAAGTGTTTCTACTTTTTAGGAGGCACGGTTTGAGTGGGTCTCCTAGCAGTTTGGGACAGTTTAGAGCGTACAATATGATTCCTTGCAACATTCTAGGCCCGATGACACTTTTTCGGGCAACTTGTTGAAGATTTCTATTTTTAGAATGTTTTTCTCTAGGCCCCAAATTCAGATTTCGAGAGCACAATATTGATCCTGGAGGCATCTAGAGGTCTTTGAACCTTTTTCTAGATGATGTCACCCAAAATTATATTTTTAGCAGGTCGAGCACCAGGGCTTGCATGTCGGTTATGACTGCATGTTCGGATCCATTGCAAGAAGACGAGATCAATGAGTATAAAGTCAAGGGAATTCAGACAACTTTCTATTTTTAGCAGTAGACACGTGATGGTGCTCACCCAGTCATGTCGAGCATTTGTGGAAAGTTTGGGTCAGTTTTGACAATTTTCAAATTTTTGGGACCATATGGATATTTTTAGTAGCTGCTATATTTAGAAAGTCCAGTCATCTCCAATAATGACAAGTGGTGAGATCAGATTCCGACATGTGGCCGATTTTTAGTGAGATGTGGCATCTACGTGGCATTATTTGACCAAGGGCACATGGGGTAGAACTTCCATGGAGAAAGTTTAGCCAATTGAGCTTACTTTTCTCGCTAATTCTTCTGCACCCGTCATAAAACCACTTTCCATACATTACCCTTAAAACCCATTTCCCTTTAATTCTATCAAAGTCCTAAACCCAAATCCCTTTATCCTATCTTATCCTAATCCTAAACCCACTTCCTCTTTCAACTCTACCCTCACTCACCCTTATCCTAACCCATTCACTTAAACCTTTTACCATACCTTTATTAATTTAAATGTCACTTTATTTTATTATTAAATTAAAGTATAAATTTATCTAATTAAAAATGTTGTTGTCATTTATTCTCCCCTAAACCTATGTATCTCACTTAAAGTGTACCCACAATAATTATTTATTAATTGATTTCTCCCCCTTTATTAATTTGTACTCCCTTATTCTCATTCTTTCATGTGAAGCATGTATACTTCGCTTTAGTTTAACAATACACCCACCACATTTAAATATAACATATCCCTTTTCTTCTATTAATTAATTCATTAATTAATAAAGTGACTCTACTTTATTAAATCCTTGTTCTCACGTAAAATGTACCCACATTAATTATTTATTAATTGATGTCTCCTCCTTTATTAATTTGTCCCCCCCTTATTCTCATTCACTTAAATGAAACATGCATACTTCCCTTTTGTTTAACAATACACCACCACATTTAAATATAACATATCCCTTTTCTTCTATTCATTAATTAATAAAGTGACTCTACTTTATTAAATCCTTGTTCCCATGCTCATAGGTACTTCCCCTTTCCTTATCCTCCCACGTGCTCTTAATATAACCTATGTCCCCCTTTAATAAAGTTTTTCTTTCATTCATTAATTGATTAATTAATGTTTTCCCTTTCTTAAATTCGTGTCCCCTTTTTAGCTTCTTTATTATTCCCTGCCAAAGGCCAGGGACTAATAGCGATGAGTTTATCGTTGACTGACTATTAGTTTAGGGTTGACTATAAATTTTTGATTTATTTCAAATCTGTAACATAGGAAATCAAAATACGTATTATTTTTAATAATAAAAAAAAAAAAATTTCTAACATTTGATTGGCTAATATCTTTCACCTATTATTGCTGCCTTCACGTCATTCAATGTATTGACAATTAATAGATTTGAAGTGTGGTCAACAAATTGTACTGGGAAGGGCAACCGACTATTAGTTTTATTTATTTTTCTGAGGGGCAATAATGAAGTTCCGTCAGTACTACGCCTCTGCACGTGGACTTGACCTTGTTTTCAAACCCTGGCCATGGTTGTCAGCATTACTATTGAGGATTTTCAAGCTTTATTATATTCAGGACCAAGAAATCCATGACCAGCGCTGACACTATAGAAGAGCCTGCATATGACATTATTTTTTTCTTTTTAAAGAGGACGGCACCCCTCCGCAAGGGATGCACGCACTTAAACACGGTTTAAGAAGAGTGCCCGAGGTGGAGTTAGGGCCAAAGGATAGGGTCTCCATTGGGATAGCTCGCCTCGTGGTTGCGGCTTTTCGTCTCCGAATTTAGCGTTTGTCTCTGTACGTTTAGCGGTGACTTTTAGGTATTGACCAGCACAACTGTGTTTGCCATTGGACCCCGAGTTGTGCTATTTGTTCCGTGTCTGAATAAGGAGTGCCCCTCCCCATTTAGCTGGCGCGCCATCCGTGGTCGGTGGGTCTAATATTAGCCTAACTGTCTTTTTAGACTCCGGTTAAAATAATGGAGTAATGGATGTTGTTCATGGTTTTTAAAAATATGAAAATAATAATAATTTCATTTAAATTCCAAGAATGTATGCATGTTCAGGGATTTAAAAATTAAAAATTTCAGTTAAATTCCAAGAATGTATGCATGTTCAGGGTTTTTTTAAATAATAACGATTAAAAATATAAAAATATAAATTTCAGTTAAATTCCAAGAATGTAGGCATGTTCAGAGTTTTTTTTAATAATAACGATTATTTTATTTAGAGTTACGATTTAACTAAACATAAGGTTTTCATTTAGATTCCGAGAATGTATATTTTTGTTGATGATTTTAATTTTAATAATTTTTATTTAAAATATATAATTATTAATATGAGTTAAATAATTTTATAAAAGTAGAAGTTGTTTTTTCACCTACCATCAATATATTATTTTATTTTAGGTAATATGGTTTTTTTATAATAATGGTGATGAGTTACTTTGTATTTGTTAATTACGACTCATAATTATTATACTCGCTACTAATTGATAACTAAAATAGATTTTAGTTGTCTATCAAATAAATAAAACACACATATGGTCATCCATTGTCTAATGCGTGCTGTCCAATGGTTATAATTTTTAATTTTTCGTAATTATTATTACCATTATCTAATGGGTGCAGTCTAATTGTTATAATTTTTTTATTTTTTTGTAATTGTTATTACGAAATTTACAATTTTGGTACTGTAGAAATCATAATTTTAAATTATTTAAATTATATTTTTAATACATAAATTGACTCAACGTTTTCAAAATATAAGTTGGCAGGGACTATGTTGCCATGCAACCCTTGTTAAACATGCATATCTTTCCTTTCAATATGACCCATGCTTTTTCCTAATTATAAGTGCTTGCTTAATCGCTCACTCACATCATCCTCGCATGCATATGCCTCCACTCAACTCTTAAAAAACTTTTACACATCATGCGACTAACAACATACGTATCTTCCACTTATCCCATACTCCCACGCCATGCTAACTCCCATCCATCAGTGATCCGTTCATGCACTAAAACTCATGCATTCACTCACTCTTTCATTGCATTAACTTCGTCCTTCCATGTAACTCCCTTCCTCTTTACTCCCATGTGCTAAGGTTTCTCCAACTTTCATAAGTCGACTCACTCTCACTTAACTCCTGCGATTGCCTAAATTGGCTTACCTCATGCACCTTCATAGTTTTGGAAATTACCACTTCTCAAAGTTATATATGGGATGCTTTCGATTGGTTCTTGGTCGGTTCTTGCAGTAGCAACATAATTTTTCTTTCATTCTCTTTTCTCTTTCTCTAGTCTAGTGGCTCTTCTTTGAACAAAGTAGTCATTGTATCGGTTGTAATCTTGTCAAGTGTGGTGCAATCAACTCTCCTGGAAGCTTTATCAATAAAGAAGTGTGTGTTTTTTATTCAAACCTTTTTTCTTGGCGATATTATGGTAATTTTGTAATCTAATATGTCATTTTCTGAACTGTTTATAATGGTTAATTTCGATCATTTTGAATAATTTTCATCTTCTTTCTAGTCTATCTTCATTGTGCTAACCCTACAGGTTCCCTCCAAGCATATAAGATCGATTTTCTCACTGTTTTGGACCGCTTTCACACGTTGTCCAAGAAAAAACAACTCGTTGATTTTTTAGTTTTAACGCAGAAAATCAGACCTTAGATCAACCAACAAGGTGCTTCATTGTGCCTATGGACTCCCCCCAAAGGCTAGCAAGCACTAGCCCAAACAGAGAGGGGTTTAGCCCGTGACATTTGGGGCTATTTCTCCTATAATTAGCCAAGTTTTTACCGTTGTCATAACATGTTTAACAACTCAGATTGGAGGGTAGAAATTTGTGCTAACATGGTGTTATCCTTTCCACCCAAGAATAGGCTATGATTGCTCATTAACTTCGACAACAGACCACTTCCATGCCAAGCCATGATACCACCAAGGAAATATTTCTCGGGTTCTCAAGGTGATCTTTTGTATGTGAAGGTCACTCTCCTTCACACCACTCCTGCATTCTTTCTTCTCAAACCAAAACTATGATCTGGTTTGTCTCCTCTCCCCTTTCCCCTTGTTGCATGCACTCATGTGCTTCTCTTGCACACATCCCTCAGGAAGGTTCTGGACATGTCCTCTTTGTTTTGTTAAAAGGAAACCCATGGGTCAATCATGGATACTCATGGTGATCTCTTTTGTTGTCCTCTAACTAACATCTTTTGTCACCTTAAGAAACCCTCCATACTTCCATTCATTGAGGGTGCTTGGTTGTTGAACCACCAGACCTCCCTCATTAATTGATTTTGACTTGAAATTAGAGTTAGTGGAAATAACTGAATATTTCCAAATTACTTCTTCAGAAAGGAGGGTTGGGTTCCTTTAATCTAATAGAATCTCCTCTTATCCCTCTAGTGGTGTCATGGCCAATACTTTTAAGGCTTCACCCATCAATCAACTGATTGGCATTTTCCAATTAAACATTAATACGATTATAATGTTTATATTTCCATGGCATGGAAATCATTAAACACGATTAATTACATACTAGGTAAAACAAGGGTCTTACACAAGGACCTTTGCTTTTGGAAACTACTGCACCATTATTGATGCACCTACATTTCCTGCATTGTTCTCTTCGTTGAAACTTATAGTCAAGTGAATCAAAAGAAGTGCTATAACTCTAACAAAATATTGTCAATTAGGAGGTTTGTTCTGCAAACCATACAATGAAGATGACAAGAGCATGAGTAGTGACTCGAACTCATTACATGGGGTATTAAAAAAATAATATCTAAGCATGCCTCTGTTATTAGTGATCCAAGTCAATGATTTTGACATCACCATACAAACAACACCCTCTATTGAGCACTAGTTTGCCACTACTATTTAAAAAATACTTACTCCTCCATTTGCTAAAGTAATGGCCATCACTGCAACACCTTCCATGACCCATGATAAAGGGTTCCACATAAATCCCATAAATTTCAATATTTTACTTTCCTGCAATTAATGTATTAAAAAATCAAAAAAGTTATGAGAGACTAGTTCATTGTTTCATATCATTAAGATATTGTTTATATTCCTGATCCAAATGGATCTCGACGGCCATTCACCTTTTCCACTGAATCACCATTTTGAGCCTGTGGTTTTGATAAACCATGATATTCACCCTTTTGGTGGGGAATGGAATGTAATGTCATATTCATTTGTTAATTACAGACATCATGTAATGGTCTTATGTACATGCCTACAACATAGCGTTAATGCACCAAATCCTATAAGAACTTCGTAGTTAAGCGCGCTCGGGCTAGAGTAGTACTGGGATGGTTGACCACTCGGGTAGTCCTAGTAATTTATATGCCTATGGCATTTTATAAACTTAGTCCAATTTATCTCACATGCATCATGGGAATTTTTCTCCTCTCACTCTCTCCTATATAATTGAGGTGAAGTAGGCCCTTTAAGCTTGCAATGGAGTGCTATGTAAATCTTGTTGTGAATGAAGCATAGCCAACATCTCTTTCTTTTCAGAGATAGGCTGCCCCATTCTGCTAGTTTGTGTTCTACAATGTTTTTGTCTCTTGTTCATTAATAGAAGTTGGTTTTCACTGTATTTCCGTGTTCTCCGCATTATCTCTGTGTATTTCATTGTTATATCTCGGTTATATTTATTCCTTCATGTCGTTCTCAAAATAATCTGGATCAGTGGTATCAGAGCAAGTTTCTCCTTGTCGTTTCTCAGAGAAGGTCCCCGACGAGGCCATGTTATAGAGAGTTGGATATTGAACTAGTTTTTCTTGAGGACAACTGCTCTCTCCAACCCAAGCGACCTTCTATGGCAGAAGAAAAGAGAGATGAAAAAGTAGGAGATCCTTTCAAGACGTTGCTCGAGGAATGAGATGATGGAAAACTTTTCTCAGATCCTTCGAAGACTACCAATGGTGGAAGCCGAGGCATCTTCGACAAGAAGCCATTTCGCAAGTGCAACACCCTTCAAGGTACAAGTCAATTTTGATATCCCCTTATTTGAAGGCCAGATAGATGCAGATGCTCTAGAAAAATGGTTGAATCTGCTAGAAGATTATTACTCTGTCCAAAAAATTTCCGACAGTGAAAAGATCACCTTTTCGCTCCTTAAATCCCTTCCCCATGTCAGAGCTTGGTGGGAAGGTTACTGGGAGAGGTACACCACAGATGAATCTACATTATTTGTGAGAGAACCCACTTGGGAAGCCTTTGTATGTGTCTTAAAGGAGGAGTTCTACCATGTCGAAAACTATGATGACCAATACATGAGATGGACAACTCTGCGTCAAAAAAACGATCAGACGATGTCAGAGTACACCAACATTTTTCATACCTTGCGCTCAAAGCTAGGTATCAAAGACTCTGAGCGACACCTGGTTTTGATGTACCGTAGTGGTCTACATAGATACATCTAAACAAAGATGGATTTTCTGGACATCTCCTAATTGGGAGCTGCTTATCGATATGCAGTCAAAATTGAGTAGAAATTCAAGAAGCAAAGTAAGTGGGAGAAGCATGGAAAATGAAACTCTAACTCACATAATGAAGGATAGAGCAAGGAAGAACAACCTTAAGAGAGCCAGTTCCAGATGCAAACAAAGAAGGGTAACAAGAAGTCTAATAAAGACACTAGAAAGTGGTGTGAGTTCCAGAACAACCCTTGGCATAACACTGATGAATGTCACTCAATACAGTCATTGGTGGCCAAGCTCAAAGATAAATATCCAAACCCTAACTTAGACCCTGATTCATAAAATGATAAAATGAAACAGATCATTGATGCAGAACCCACTGCTACTATCGCAACTACAACAATCCAACCAGAAGAGGATCCCAATGAGGGGGAGCAATTCTTCCATTCACAGATGTGGGTGAAGGGGACCCCACTGCATTTTATTGTTGATAGCGGAAGCCAAAAGAACATCATCTCAGCAGAGGTTGTCAAGCAGTTTGATTTTCCAACAACACCGTAACCACAACCATACAACATTAGGTGGCTTTGCCAGGGTCAAGATATTCATGTCAGCCAATAATGTTGCCTATCCTATGACATCAAGCCCTTCAAGGATGATGTATTATGTGATGTTTCCATGCTAGAAGTCTGTGATGTTCTATTAGGCCAACCGTATATGTGGAGGCGTCATGATATTTATGAGTCTTGACCCTGTAGCTTCATTGTTACTCTGGGGGGTCAACTATACCGGATACCAGAGGTATTTTCAACTATTGTCCCACCAAAACAATGCCACAAAGTAATCTCTCATACTGAAAACTTTAGCCTCTTCACAATCTGATCAGAAGGTGAACATAAGGAAACTACAACCACTGCAACATTATCCCAAGACCTTTCTATCCAACAAAAGCAGATCGACAAGATTATAGAAGAGTACCAAGATGTTCTTGTTGCACCTACGGGGGTGCCTCCACACTGTCCAATCAAGCAAGGTTATAACATAACCCTTCATACTCTTCATGCTGCATATTCATCGACAGAGTCCTCACATACTCATGTAGGTCATGCAACTAGATTGGTTGAACAGATTCAACCCCTCCAACAACAGGTTCATGAAAACCTTCAACAAGCTAAGCACAACAGCTTCTTCAATAAGGCAAGCAACACACCAAGCTTCAAATTTAGCAGAAGTCTCCCCGTTTCCCAAGGGAAATTGACACAATGGGGACCATTGCTTCCTCAGGGGGGAGGAATGATCCAGATGGATCTTGGTGGCCATCCACCTTTTCCACTGAATCACCATTTTGATCCAGTGGTTTTGATAAGCCATGAAATTCACCCTTTTGGTGGGGAATGGAATGTAATGTCATCTTCATTTGGTAATTACAGAAATCATGTAATGGTCTTATGTACATACCTACAACATAGCGTTAATTCACTAGATCTCATTAGAACTCTATAGTTAAGCACGCTCGGTCTAGAGTAGTACTCGAATGGGTGACCACATGGGAAGTCCTAGTATTTTAAATGCCTATGGAATTTTATAAACTTAGTCCAATTTATCCCACATGCATCATGGGAATTGTTCTCCTCTCACTCTCTCATATATAATTGAGGTGAAGGAGGCCCTTTAATCATGAAATGGAGTGTGATGTAAAGCTTGTTGTGAATGAAGTGTAATCAACATCTCTTTCTTTTCAGAGATAGGATGCCCCATTCTGCCAGTTTGTGTTCTACATTGTTTTTCTCTCTTGTTCATTAATAGAAGTTGGTTTTCACTATATTTTCGTGTTCTCAGCATTATCTATGTGTATTTCCTTGTTATATATTGGTTATATTTCTTCCTTCATGTCATTCTCAAAATAATCTAGATCAATTCCCCAATTATTAAATGACTATATCCAAAAGGCCAGAGGAATAATATTATGAATGTATTTCAACTAGGCAAATATCATTCCAAGGAATGCGAAGCACTATGGATGAAAGCTTAGATTTTTCTCTTCGAGCATGTTATGTCTAAAGAGCTCCAACCGATGTTTACTTCAATGGAAGTAAAAGCTTCCCATTTACATCGAAGGTTTACAAAAACCTCCTCAATGAGGATATTTTCATGCATTGACCACACTAACACATTTAGGGTCTGACCTAAATACAAAAACCTATATATGCTTGAGAAAAATTCCTAAATCCAAAATTGACCTAGTCAAAAACATCTTATATCCTCCACTCAAAATTAATAGAAGACCCCATATGGATTAAGAATCACTAGTAGACTCCATACATATTAAGAATCATGTAGCATGACAAACAACATAAATCACTTTTAGGTATTAAACAAACTAACTTCCCAATGATCCCAATTTTTATTGAAAATAGCTATGAAATTTTGTATATACAACCCAACTTATCCCAGACCTAGAAGTAAATTGTCCAACTCAGACTTGTTGACTCTTGAATCCATTTGGACCGAAACGACAACCTCACAAGGATATATATCCCCCTAATTTTTTTATAGAGGCGATACTCCTCTTTGTTTCAAGTTATTCTTGGGATTCTAGATTTTCAAAATAATATAGGACTATGAGAAAGTCCTTTGTGATATTCAAATAAATATAAAGATCGCGGTAAAATAAAATAAAATGTCTTGTTTTTAAAGAGAGTTCCTGAGAGATGACCAGGAGCCTCACACATCACATATTAAAAAATAATAACAAAATTTCCTCACATCCATCATAGTTAAACTAAAGATTTTTGATCACATAAAATAAAAGAAGATGGTCTGTACGCATAAGAGAACTTTAATAGAGTAAACACATGTGGAGCTCAAATAAAGAAAATAATAGATCAATCTCAAATATTTTATACTCAAAACTCTGAGTTATAAAACACCATCAGAACAGTTCCCGAAATAGTTCTCTTGGGATTTCTGAAAAATATAGAGTCTGTTACAAATCTTTGAAATTTAAATGTGTTTGTCCTTACGACTGAGATTGGGGCTCCCGCGGACCATAAAACTAATATAAACAAGAATTAAGCTGTGGAAATAAGACGGAGGGCGATGACATAGTATCAAGACCTGGAAAGAAGACAGGAAGGAGTTATCAGATTTCGGTTAAACCTTTCTAGTCAAAGAAGCAGAGTAACTCGATGAAAAAATGATAAATAAAGAAATATGTGATCAACATAAACTTACTATGATGGTCTCTCCCTTTTTCACTTGCTTTCTGTTGTCTTTTTAATTTCCTCATTGACAGTTATAGGAACCATCTCAACTACTACTTCTTGGCATTCTTTAGTTAATTTATCAATTGTATTTTTAAACCAATCTTCAATGTAGTTTTTCTTTGATGCAACATTTATTTCATGCTTGATTTTGATATTGAATAATTCACCTTCCAAGTCTCTTAAGTCATGAGAAATGCCATGCATTTCCTCCTCAATATATTGATTTTTCACAGAATAGTCAACCAACCAATTATCTATCTCTTCTTCATTATATTCAATTATGCTAGAAAATTTCTCAGCTGATAACCCCTTTAATATCTCAACTTGTTCATAATTTTTTTTCTTTGTCATAAACATTTAATTTAGAGCTAACTTAGGGTCTTGTACCTCATCAGTGCTTCCTTCCACATCTATCTCTGCGAGTCTTTTAAACAATTATTCTATTTTTACTATGGCTTCGTTGCATGCTTGGACAATGTTATTCAAAATCTTGATCTTTTTTTTCCAACAAGCATCCAACTATTTAATTTGACTTAGAGAACGAAGGTCCTCTTCTCTTCTTTTCAACTCTGTCATGTTTGAGACTTTTATTCCAAATGGCAAGACAACATCAACGTAGAAAGATTATTTATTCTTTAAATCATCTTGCAGATACTCATAAAAGGCATGTTCCCTTGAGACGAAAGAAATAATAGTTTTTGATACCTCCCATGCTTCTGTTATCAGTGGCATTCTCTTTTTAATGTTTTTCTCTACATAAATTCAGACTCCTGTGAGTAAGTTAGAATATCCATTTAACTTAATAGAGGGTGTAGTTGGTTTAACCATTGACAATAGACTTGCTAGGATTGGAAGAGGCATTAAGGAATTTTCCAATTCTTTGATCCTTTCTTTTAAGTTATCATTTTCAGCTTCCAAACCATCAATATAATCGTCAAGAGCATCCCCAGTTGCCTAATGGATTTTGGAAATTTGGGATGGTCGCATGTCTTTCAGGTCGACCTCTGAGCGAGACTTTCCCTTTTTATTCTTCTGGTCACTTCTTTCTACGATCAAATTTTTAGACTCTTTATAAAAACAACACTTTGAAAAGTGAACGATTCTTCTTCACTAGAGGTCTCATTTCCAACGACTTCCAATAAAGAATTTAGTTCAGCCATATTTTGTGGTTGTTCCATTGTGGGAAGTATTTTCTCAATATCTACTTCTAGCTCCATGTCCTTCAGAGAAAATATTTGGATTTCATTTTCTATAAGATTATTATCTTCCTCTTGCACTGCATTCTTCCTTTTATTTCTCACAGGGAGCTTATGTGAACTCTCAATTTTCCTAGGGGGAGGATTCTTCTCTCCCCCTCCACTTGAACTACTGTTGATTTTTTTTTAACCGGGTGGGTCGTTGGATCATTACTCCAGGATGTGGTATTATTTGGAGTAACAACTGGAGATTGAACACTTTTTTCACTCGGACCTTTTCCCATTTTCTTATAAAAATCATTGCTACTGAGTAATGTTTCTAGGTCACCAACATCATGTACACGAGTACTTTGGTTGTTACCTTCTTCTTCTTCGTTTAAGATAGTCTAGATGAAAGAGTTACCGAATCCCACCGAAAACGTATGTCCTACAAATATTTTGTTTGGATCAAAGATTTTTATCTTTTCAACATACTTTAAATTCACATTATTGAAATGATTTGAAAACTCGTCAATTTTATTTATATTTTTGAACATGAAATCTCAAATATTCCATGGTAGGGGAATACATTGCTTTTTCCTTTTTTCATGGAAAAAATGTAGCTAGAAGTTATATTGCCTTGTCACCTCTGTAATAAATAGTTTGTCAGATACATGATACCGAAGAGTAGAAGGATTTTCTTTTGAGCATAATATCCTTATGACACTGTGATTCTTCATTTTTTCTATTGTTCCTTTTTTCTTTAAGAATATGTTAGCTTGTTCAGATATCCTTTAAGAATTTTCATCCAACAACAACCTTTTGAAGACTGAAACAAAATTATTATAAACTTCATAGAAATACATAGGGGTTTTATGTCTCCATGGTGACTGATACCAAAAGATAACCAGATCTATTTCATGATTCACCCTCTTACTTATGGTTAAGTTTGGGAATTGACAACAATACACAATAGCAACTATCAAATAAGAAGCCATAAATAATTTTTTGTCCTTTTTATAGTGTAATAACTGGGACAAGATTTCAATAGAAATTAGTTTTGCCCATTCAATGATGGCCCATTCTTGCACTGTAAAATACAAAATATATAAAATCATGTGATAGATAGAAGTAGTTCTTTCCTGACCTGTCAAACTGGTAAACAACCATGTAATTTATCGATAGTGGTTTTTAAAAGACTCAACCTGGATTATGGTTATGTCTTCTGGGATAGATACAGGATTCTCCAAATATTCAAGCAGGAGGTCAAGCCCACTGTTATCTTTCTTAAAAAAATATCTGCAGTCCTCTCCTTTGAAATTAAGCATTGACTTTGGAAGCTTCAACATCTTGTGAAACGCTTGCGGTGAAAGGGAAATAGGAGAATGATCTTGGAGTTATATAATTATTTGACTTGGCATGTACTTGTCCAAACACCATGAGACAATTTATTTAAAATCAAAAACCTTAGGAATACACCCAACGCGAGTGATTCCAAATGCCCAAATCACATATTTCTGTGCAGGAAGTTCTCTTGACCAGTGGAGTTTTGTTCTTCACAACCAAAGATATTCAAAGTATCACCACAAAATTGTTGTCTAGCTGATGCTACCATAGGTTGACGAGAGTATTTCTTCAGCTAGATAATAACCTCAAATAAATATTTTTGGAGAGATGATGATAATTTAATCCCTTAGAAAATGGAGATTTAATGCAATTTAATGATTAATTTCTTGAGCCTTTCTCCATTAATGACGATATTTTCAGAGCCTGCACAACAATTTTTAGCATTAAATAACACTTTATGCATATTGGGAAAGTCAATAAAATAGTGGGGATGGATGAGAGAGAGTTTGAATATGGATCTTTTCATGAAGCCGCCAACCCGAGAACCTACAAACCCGCGCTTATGGACGATCAAAAATATGTTAAGTGTAGAATGGCGGTCATTTAGACTTGCATGCAGAAGGAATAAAATACATTGGGGCTTGGAAGCCGCGACAAATATGATGGTCAAAATGTAGATCACGGAACTTGGGGTGCAAAGTGAAGATCACAGAACTTGGAGGATGAGGGATTGAACCCGTGAACCTGCGAAATTGAAAATGGCTAAGTGTAGCAGCAAACTTATGACATGGGAAAGTGGATGGACATTAAGGTCCGCAAACCTGCCAACCTGCGAACCCACCGATCACTGAAATATGACTAAGTATGGTAATTAGAAAGGGAAAGAAGAGAAGAAAAAAGAAAGAGGGAAACAAGGGTAGGTGTAGAAGACGGAAAAGAAATGGAAAAAAGAAGTTGGGAAGATAGAATAGGGAAGGAAAACCTGAAAATAGGAAATGATCTCAACATGACTCAACAATTCAAGACCAACTACTTGTGGCCATCGGTTCTTAAATAAAATTCTAGACAAGGGTGACCTTAAAATACTCCAATAGAATGGGTGACCTTGCAAAGGTAAACTGAATATCATGATCCTGTTGAGCAAAAGGAAATCTTACAAGATGCAAAGAGAATCAAATCAATTGAAAAGAAAAATTGGAATTGTTTAAACAAGTTTGAAAACTAATTGCATTTGTAAAAAGTGATAATGTAGTGTCTAATATCTTGAGTATTTTGCATATTTTGAAAAAAGTGTACATTTCGCAATGGGAAATAGAAGGAAAAAGTGGATACATTCTCTATCTTTTACCATTCTTTAGTTCAACCTACAATATTCAATCTCATTGATGACTCATACAACAATCTTAGAATACCTATTTATGATTTTGTGTTTATCTCACAATCCTTACCAAACACCTTATGAAGTCACCTAGGTTCATAAACTAATCTAATGCTCTCACACATTTAGGCATGATAGACCTAATCTAATTAAACTCACATGTTTAGGCATGATAGACAAATTGGGTTGTTATCATTTCTAAATTTGGATCTAAACATTAACAAGCCATTCAATCATATTTTACTAATATTCACCACAACATAACTTACTCTATTGCATGGATAGAGTTTCATAATGCACTTTAAAACTGCACAATTTAGCATAAAATTGTCCAAAACTTACACTTAACAAAAGCCTTACAATAATACAATGAGAAGTCACTTGAAATAAACTTCCCTTAGAATTCAACCCTTATTCATGTAATGTTTCTTTCTAATAGAATGAAAGGACATATTTTCCTTTTGTCCATAGCCTCTAATCACTTGATTTGTTCAGTGTATGTCTCATTTAAAATTGTCAAGCTGCCACTGAGGACAACATTTAATTCTATACAATAAATAGCTATTTTGTACAACTAGGTATCCATGGAAGTCACTCTAGTAAACAAAAAATCACGACTCCAAAGCATTTCCCTTTACATGTAAAATACAAATCCCATTTCTGCTAGCATGCTAATTAAATATGTTGTGAGGAGGGTTTCCAGTTTGAGTGGAATACATATTAGAACTTGTAATTTTTGGCACATCCTTAAGAAATTTTATCATAATTTATATTTTTCCACAAACTATAAATGTTTATATTTACTATACATCTTTGAGGTATCTACTTTATGTACAAAGTTTTTTCAATATTGACTCTACTTGGCTGAAATCCTGAGACTCCTGCAACAAGTACACACCTTCTATTAGATAACCAGGGTGGATTCTAACTAATCACAAGTGCATTAAACATTTTAGATGATTGTCATATGATTATCCATTCATAATAATATGTACCTGTTGTTGAATGATGTTGAGAAATGTCTGATGTACATCTTATCGACATGCCCTTCACATCACCATATACATAGAATAGCCACCTTCTGAAATGAGCTTCCACACGTAGCTAGCTTGTATTTTCTAGTGAAACGAAAGATGTATGAGAGCCATAGTTAGCAAACTATTTCTGATTTGTACTAAATAAAGTCACAAGGCATGCTATATAGATTTACTTTTCCTCTATATTTGAATTGTAATTTGAATGTGGAATATTTTCCTCCATGAGGAGAAAAATGGATATCTAAATGTATTCAACAACCCATTTCCCATGTTTACTTCCCCTATAATTGTTTCTAATTATAAACGTGTGTATGATATATAGGATGGGAAAGGTCTAGAGGGAAAAACTTGACCTTCTTTCTTTTCCTTGAAATTTACTTTTGATCTAGAAAAATATTATAAGAAGATGCAATGGAGCATTTTTCTTGAGGTTTTGTGCATATTTGGGTTCATCTTAGCTTGGATTTATTGGATTTCAAACTGCATATCATAAACCACCTTTTTAGTCCTAAGCAATAAGGTTTCACTGACTTCTTCAAATCATCTAGGTCCGCTCTCTCCTTTCCTTTTTATTATCACGACGAAGGCTCTTGGTAATGATTTATCTCTACCCATAAATAAATGTTTTCTAAAAGGTATCAACATCTCCCCAAATTTGTGATTCATCACCCATTCCCAATTTGTGTATGCTAATTTTTTCATGGGAGTGAAACAAGTAAAGAAAGCTAAAGAATTCAAACAATTAAACATTTTGTAAGAAACATCTTGATGAGAAATCAACAAATGAAAAATCTAAGATTCTCTTTCTCAAACACAAATCCAAACATCAAATCAAGATTGTAGAATTCATGGGATTCCAAAATGAGGAATTCCCAACCAAATATATTGGGCTCCCACTCACAACTACGAGATTTTAGAGAATAAAATGACACTCCATGAACTCGAAGATAAAAAAATTTGAATGATGGTCTAATCACAAACTCTCCCTAACTGGTAAAATTATATATTTCTCCTTCATCTTGAGTGCCATGCCAATATTCTCAAGCTCCTTCATTTCCCCCAAGATAGTGCTCTTTGAAATTGAAGGGAAGTTTAGACACTTTCCTAGGCAAGGAAGTAAACCCAAGAAAAAATTCAACCTGTTACCATGGTTGGAAATAATCAAACCCAAGTGACATGGAAGGTTTGGCTTGAAAAAATGACCTATTGAACAAAGATTTGGATGCAAAAATGGTATATAAATTTCTATCATCCCCCCAACACTACAGTGTAGGATCCTAAAGGAGAAATATCTCCCCTCGATCAAACCTTTATCCCTTTTAAAGGACCAGGTACCAAAAGGATATTTTATATGGAACAATGTGATCAATTGCATGGATCTATCCAAAATTAGCATATCTCTAGGGAAATTGGTGAGGGTAATATTTATTTTTGGTATACATCTTAGAATGCACTCCAACCTTTTGCTGGAAATATGGAGATATAGGATGAAGGAACAATGATAATAGGATGCATTAAGGATTCAAACAATCTATGCTTAAATCAAATAATAGTGGAAGGTGACTCTAAATGATTATATACTCTCTTCACAGTCCTTCTCCCAAATTATCTCTGTAATTGAAATTTTGTCAGAGAATGGGTATAGAGAAAATTGTCAAGTTTTGATTCAATCACATTCAAACATGTAAGGAGATAAGCCAACCAAGACATTGATCAGCTAGAAAACAAAGAGATCAAATCAAAGCATCACTTCTCTATTAGTTATCTAGTGATAATGCAGAAGAATTGAAACACTAGTGAGTTCAATTGGTGCTCAAAGGAGTCATGGTACCATCTGATTTCTAGGACAATGAGTTGTTTATCTCATCACTTCGTCATACAAATATGGTAGGGAATTTTAGTAACCATTAAAAGTTTTGTGTGAAGTCAAGATTTTAGAATCTAGCAGAACACTAAACCGTTTTGGAAGCTTGATAAACTAGAAAAGGGGCTAAATATGACAAGGAAGGGATAAATATGGCAGGAGCGCTAAGTTGATCGGGCTCGATGCATCGAGGATCGTGAGTTCTCAAGATTAACGACTGAGAATGATTTTGAGGGGTGAAGTTGTGTGGGATTTAATTTTGGAGAGCAATCCCAAAATTTAAACCGTGGTTTTCTCTCGGGGTTATGTGGAATCACCTGGTGCATTTCGGGGTGAAAAGTGGGTTGCCTCAAACCACCTTATTAGGCCGTTGAAAATTGGAAAAGTATAAAAGGACATTTAGGCATTTATTTTATTTCAATTATTATTTTGAACACTGGACCGTTAGAACCTTGGAACGACCACCATTTTTCACCTATAGCTCAACAATACACCAACTGCACGCCATTTTTGCTCATTTCTAGGTATTTTTCATCACAACCATGGATCCTATCATAACCTCAGTAAAAGAACAAGATCCTGTGGCAAATGTAGAAGCCCTAATTGACCGAGACTCTGATGTTTTTTATACCGAAATCACTATTTTTCCTATCTCTGTGTCTAGAAGAAACCTGTCCGATAAAGTAGGAAGATGTATACCGTTCCTTGAAGTAGTCTAGGCCACCATAGACCCTTATGTTGTCGAAATTTCTTTCCCGTTTCCCGAATTTATAGGTTGGTACACCAAAAAGTATTCCCATGAAGAAAGATTCGTTGTGAATAAACTAGGGTCCGAGGTATTGTGTAGGGTAGAGAGTCTGTCAATTCGAGAGTCCCTCGGTATACCAGAGTCTTTTTCCACAATTTTTGAACCTTTCAATGAAGAGAAGTTGATTAGGGTATATAGAGAATGCCCATCAAAGGTTCGGGATCTATTTTTACAGACAATCATCAAACTTGAACATTTTTTAGAAGGTCTATCTTTACCGATGAATGTAAATATAATGATTATCGAAGTCCAATGGGTTTGCTCCCTATTGAGTCAAGTTTTAGGTCTAGACAATGAAAAATATATGGTTGAAGTCATGCTTGGTTTCCTTTTAACCTTTTTTAAGTCAGAGTGATCTGGTCTGCCAGTCTGTATTAGCTTTGATCAATTCCTAGACGATAATATCCATAAACAGCCAGTGAATTTTCGCTCTCTAATACATTTCAGATACTACACCTATCTGTTGAGAATTTTCCTAGAAACCAACAAGAGAGAATTTCATGAAGCAACATTTCTGTCAAATGAATGTAAAAGGATTACATTACTTATCTTCATCAACAAAGTCATGTCTAGATTTTATATTTTGATTTTCAATACCATCCTACCTAGAGTTTTGGATGACATGAGAAGCTATCTACAGGAAAATCCAGAGAAAAAAGTGGGGGAATGGGTACTATTCATGCACTCAACAGTAATCTGGGTTTATGGTTATCATGAATCCCCTTATATATTGCCTATTTTTCTGACTCCCAGAATCTTTTCCCTTGAATTCATCAAGCATAGAATTATATTTGAGACATAGCATTTATTGAAATTTCACAAATCCTCCAACCTTAAGTTCCCTTTTATCATTGCCCCCTTCATTGTCAAAGCCAGATCATGTTTATCTCAAGTTCAAGTAAAGCTCAAATAGTTTGGTTTTGCACAACTACAGGGAAGAAGGTATGATCCACATCAAATCATATCCAAGAGAATATTGTTGAACAAACAAGCCACTTATGAGCATGAATAGGGTGAGGGTTTTGATATGCTGGAAAATCTAGAAGTCTGTGTTGATATGGAAGAAATATTGCAACCAATTCAAACATAGCAAGTGGAGGCAACCTTGAAACAAAGTCAAACACAACAAGCTTCTCAGAAACTGATAATAAGAGTTCCTAAGATAAGTGTTTATAGCAAGAGAAGTAGTTCAGAGGCCATGGGCATCAGTGATCAACAAACTTCTCCTAAGAAGATGAAAGTTTCACAACCATCAGACATTGTGGATTTAGAAGAAGAAGAGACCAGAGAACAGGTAAATCTAGATATGGTGGAAAGTGGTACCAACATTGTAGAGGTTGAAAAGGAAAGTAAATTCCAAAGTGAAGGTGGCTCAAGAACCTTTAGCAGCAAGAAATACATCTTTGATAAAAACATCTGAGGAAGTTTATCAATATAGAGAATATTTGGAAAAACAATATGCTGAGAAGGGAAACACATCTCTGGGTGAGATGAGAGATTTAGTCCCTAAAGTGGAAAACATTTCTCAGCATAAATCTTCTTTGTTCATAGTAAGAGATGTTTAAAACATGACCTTAACATTGCATTTGCCCAAAACACCATAAATCCACTCACCGTTGTTCTTACTGCAGACCTTCAGACTATTGGGGTTAAAGACAAAACTACATTTATTATCTGGGCCAAGAGGGTTATTGCTAAGCATAACCTATTGAAATCAGTCCAAACTAAAGAAACACATATGGAATAAAGTGTACAGGAGTTCAAATATTTGTTTGAAGAATTGTTTACCAAAGGACTTCCGCCATTTTGGGATAGCAAGGGAAAGTTGTATGATCAGGAAGAATACAATGCTCATTTTACTAAGTGCAGAATGGATCATTCCAAGTTCAAAACAATGGAGGAAAATATGAAATGAGCTACATTAGTTGAGCATCTGATTACAGACTTTGAAATTCTGAATGAGTTCAAAGAAGTCAATCTTGGGTTGCCAGTCTTTTCATATGCTTCTTGCATTGACTTGGAAATTCTGATAAAGGAAATGACAGATTATGATATTCTTTTTGACTTTCAATGGAAGGAAATAATTAGGCCGGGTAAGACAAAGTAGATGATGTACAAATGTTACTAAAGATGGCAAATCACGTGGAAGACCAGAGTAGAGCAAGTGGTGAAGAAAGAAACTGAAACGCCAGAGGAGCCAGAATCCAAATTAAGAAATGTTTTCTTGCTGATCATTGTAATCAGTTTAAAAAACTGAAATGTTTCTTTGTAATCATTGTAATCGGTTTCAAAACCGAAACGGTTATTTGTAATCATTGTAATTGGTTTCAAACCGAAGGAACTGAACTTGTATAAATATTAGAAGTTCCAAATGTATTAGGGGTTGGCAGAACTGCAAGGGCACATTTTTAGCTATTGGAGCGTGAATGTAATTTTTTGAAGTTGAATAGAATGCACATGCAGATGTCTTGAAATTTCCATAAAAAGATTGTAATGGTGGTGGTCTGAGTTTCGTTTTCTTTCTTTCTATGTATTTCCTATGTGCTTAAATTCCATTTTCACTGTCTTCTGTTTAAGTTGGATAGTTAAAGGCCTAGAATTCATCTTGTGATTCTCTCGGCTGAAGAAATTTAAACTATGTTAAGTTCTTCCTAACTAAGTCAGAATTCATTTATTTAATGCTCTGATACAGTTATATGTTTTTTCTTTCTTCTCACACTTTGCAAATTACAATTTATAACTCATATTTATCGCCTCATTTATCTTTTATCCTCTGGAGAGTTCTATTGACCAGTCAGTGCTTCCATTCATTTTCAAAAGTTTGACTCCATAGCCCTAAGTGTCCCTCCCCTTCCTTTCCAACAAAAGTATAAAAACCCTTCAAAACAACAAAACCTAGCCAGTGATTTGTAAAATGAAACTCATCTATTAAATACCAAGTGACATGAGAGAGCCCTCTTTGAGCTGAGCAGTATAGTACCTAGCTCTAAAGTGGTTTGTAGGTGACCTCTGTTGTTTGTTTTATCAACTGAACAGATTTACATTGTTCTAACATGGAAAACCCTCTATTTATTCCCTATAGAATAATCCTTCACCATGAGAGTAGTATCACAGTTCCATAAAGCTAAGGGAAGTGATCATAGTCCCACAAAGAAAGGAGAGGAGATTTCTTTAAGAAAACATACTCTTTAATGAAATGTTTGAAAGAGGTCTAATACCAAATTATGTGATTCTCACAACCATAATTAATGGATATGCAAAAAATGAAAGGATGTAGCATTGTTTAATATAATGTTAGAAAGGAGTTAGTTACCTTGAAACCATATAAGCATGAGAAAGAATGCTTTCTAGGAATTAAATACAGACATTATTCAGTCCATGGAGATTTAGTGAGCCCCCTTGGTTCCCTTGCTACAAACTAAATACAAATATTCCAACACCACATTTAGAATGATCCTAAAACACATGGACATAAACCTCATTCTAGAAGGGCTCCTGCATTTGATATAATTATAACCGAGTGACAAATGTAGAGATGAATATTTTCCCTCTGTTAGCACTCTGTAAATTTTGTCTGGATGAATAGACAAACAAAAAAGGTAACTATTTCAACCAAATTTAGAGACGAGGCACTAGATTTCTCAACTCATAGAGGGATCTTGTGTGTCATTGGGTATATTTATGGAAATCGGTGGCTAGATTTGGTTTGTTTTGGGGTTTTTAAATAAAATTGCTGGCAAGGAAGGGGAGGAACACTTAGGACTATGGAGTTAAAATTCTGAAAGTGAATGAAAACCATGCATCGACTGATAGAACTCTTCAGAGGATAAAGGCTAAATGAGGCGATGAATCTGAGCTATTCTTAAATTTAAATAAAGTGTAGGAAGATAGAGAGAAAAATAACTTCATTAGAGCATTACTGGAATGAATTATGAATTAGTTAGGAAGACAATCACAGAGTTTAAATTTCTTAAAACAAGAGCATCAAATGATGAATTCTAGGCCTTTAACTCTCCAATTTAAACAGAAGAAAATGCAAATGAAAGACAATTCACATGAAATTCATACGATGAAAGGAAACAAAGCTCATATCATCACCCGTTAGAATATTTTCATAGAGACTTCAAAATATTCTGCATTTATATTCAATTCAGATTCATAAAATTTACAAATAGAGTTTGATACAACCGAAAGGTGCTCTTTCACTTCTGCCAACATTAATCAATTCAAGTCTCTCAGTACTTATACAATTTGATAAAAAACAACTAAATCTGAAACGTTTCAACTTCTATAACAGTCTCGACTGACGGTTTCAGTATACGAAACGATTTACAATAATTAGAAAAAATAAAACATTTCAAAATCATGAACAATTTATCTGACTGTTTGACTTCCTCTGCACCATCTGTCTTGTTCTTAGCCTTTGCTAGATCTGTGAAACTGGTGACACCTGGAGATCACTTTTTGGTTCCATAGAAGTTGCACTTTGTCTTACCCAATCTCACGATTTCTTTCCATTGTGGATCATAGGGGATCTCTTAGTCCATCATCTCTTTAATCATAATTTCCAAGTCAATGCATGTATCATAAGACATGGTTGGCATGCCAACCTTCACTATTTTAAACTTGTTGAAAACTTAAAAATCTATAGCCAAATACTCTACAAGACTCGGGCCTTTCAGACTTTCTTCCAAATATTTGAACTTAGAATGGTCCATTATGCATTGCATGAGGAGAAAGTGATAGTATTCTTAATTGTATAATGAGCCTTTACCATCCCAAAATGATGGAAGGCCTTTGGTAAAGAATTGTTCAAAATCGTCTTTAAACTCCTGTATGCTGTGTTCCATTTGCATATCTTTGCTCTGGACCGATCTGAGTAAGTTGCGTTGGGAAATGATCTTCCTGTCTGAAATGATCAATGCAGTCTTGTCTTTCACACCAATGGTTTAAAGTTTAGCAGTTGGTACAACATTAAGTAAATCAATATAATTTTGGGCCCACTCCGAGGGCTTCTTTGCTAATATTTAATTTACAACAACACATATTTTCTGAGATGTAGCAGCCATGCTATCTTTGTCATTGATAAAAGTCATATAGACCCTGAATTTAGCAATCTCTGCAGCAATAGAGTTCCATATTACATGTTTGGCTCCCTGCAATAATGTCTTTCCCTTTAACCTGGTTTTTATCTTGCTCACTCTCTCCTGCAAATCTTGATTTTCTCTGTGGAGTTGAGCCATCTTTTAATCATTCACTTTCATCTCTTGCTTCAACTTTTCCATGTTCTCTTTGAGACTCTTGATCTCACCTGTTTTTAAGCTCACCTGGGACATAGCTTGGACTAACTCTTCAATGCTTGATCCAACCTCTGTATTAGCAGGTACAATGACTGCCATGTCTGATGTCGTTACCTTCGCTAGTGACCAATGCTCCTTTTCTTTCTCCAATTGCAACAATTTAGCCTTGTAATTGAGTGCCTCTTGTCTAAATGTTTCTTTGTCCTGTTCCAATGCAATCAATTATGCTGTCCGTGGATGATTTGTAGGTGACATCTTCAACCTTTTCTTTAGACTTTGGATCATATTTTCCTTTTCATCCAAAGAAGATTTCAACCCCGGGGACCTTCAGAATCTAACCTTTTTAACTGTGCCATCCATGCTTTGATGGACACTTTTTCCTGTTTTAGTTGTTCATCTAGTTTTGATGCGTAAGTTGTTAATATTGCAACTTTTAGTGCCAAAATCAGATAATCAGAATATAACATGTCACTGACATTCCTATGGAATTTTACTTTGTCAGGGGAAACAATGTTTTCATAGTGCATATTGATCTCTAATACCTTATCTTCATTAGCAAATGCAATGTTAAATGTCTTTTTCTCCACATCCCTAACTGAGAGTAAGGAAGTCTTATGCTGAGAAGTCCTTTCTACTTCAGGTAAAAGGTCTCTTATCTCATTTTTTTCCATAATTCCCTTCACATCATATTGATTCATTAAATCTTCCTTGGACTGATACATTGCCCCAGGTGTTTGGCCAAATACGTATTTCTTGTTGCTGAAGACCTTTGTGCTGCTTTCATTTTGTAGCCTAATTTTTGTACCAATTTCTTCGTTTTTGGTTGTAGCCTCTACCATCTCCATGCATGTTTTCCCTTTGATCTCCTCTCCTTCCAAGTCAACTACTTGAGATGATGATGTGATTTTAATTCTTTTGAGAGTGTCTTGCTGGCTACTAGTACCTAGTGTTTCTGAACTGCTCCTCTTATTGTAGATGCTCATTTTAGGAGCTTTGATAACCAACTTAGGGGAAGGTTTCTGTGCTAGTCTCTACTAGGGAGCTGGTTCTGTTTGTTTTGTTTGATCATGCTGCATGGTGACCTCCATTTCTGCACAGGTCTCTAGATTTTCCAACTCATTGAATCCTTCGACAAGTTCATGTTCTTAGGGACCTTGTCTACTGGCCATTCTTCTCTTTGATATGATCTGATGTGGATCATATCTTCTCCCTTGAAACTGTCTGAAACCAAATTCACTGAGATTGAATTGAATATGGGGAAAACAAGACTTATTC
This sequence comes from Picea engelmannii, assembly GCA_009831015.1. Lineage (NCBI taxonomy): Eukaryota > Viridiplantae > Streptophyta > Pinopsida > Pinales > Pinaceae > Picea > Picea engelmannii. The sequence goes on from ML786629.1 coordinate 73,085, forward strand.
TTCACCACAAAGTGACCTACCATGAAAGGAAATTTCAGACTATAATCCTTGTGTGCTTTCAGAAAATTCTCAGTCTCTGAGATAATTCCTTATCTTATAAACTCCAAAGAAAAGATCTTGGGCATCGGAAAAACTGGTAAAAGATAAGTTCCTTCCTGGTATCCATATACCCAAATAATAGTAGATTGTGTGAACAAAACCCAGTCTCCTACCATGCTCTCTGGATTTGGCTGTAATGATCTTTTCATTTCTTCCAGAACTCTCAGCAAATCTGAACAAAAAATGAGACTGTATACCCTGGACAAAATCTTGTTGATGAAGATGATCATGGTGATCCTTTTACACTCATTCAAAATAAGAGAAGTCTTAGGAAATGTGGTTTTGTTGGATTCCAGAAACATTCTCAGCAAGTGAGTGTAGTATATGAAGTGCCTCAACGAGCTAAAGTTAACCAGCTATTGATGTATATTATCTATAATAAATTCATCAAAACTGACACAGACTGACTGGCCAAACAGAAAGAAAATCAACAAGAAACCTAACATGACCTCTACCACAAACTTGTCATTCTTTAACCCTAAAATTTGACTTAGCAGAGAAAAAACCCACTGGACTTCGATAATCATGATGCTTACACTGGAAGGTAATGACAGACTCTCTGAATGACATTCATGCTTGACTATGGTCTGCAGAAATAGGGTTTTAACTTCGGGCGGACACTCTCTATAAATTTTGATCAGTTCCTCAAAGGGCTTTGACACTGTGGGGGAGGCGTATGGTATATTGAGAGTATGTCGAAGTGATGGGCTATCTACTTTACATAGAACTTCTGACCCTAATTTATTTAAAATGAATCTTTCTCCCTGAGAATATTGCCCTGCACATTAGCTTACAAATTCAGGGAATGGAAATACCATTTATACGACGTAAGGGATGATGGATGCTTGAGACGCTTCGAGGAAAGGTATGTGTGTTTGAACATTGTCCAATAAATTTGATCTAGACACGAAAACGGGTGAGACCGTTATCTCTATTTCAAAAATGTCAAAATCTCTGTCGATTAGGGTTTCCTCCCTGGAGGAGATCTCTTGTTCATTCACGGATAAAACAACAGTATTGGAAGCCATGGTGAAGAATACCTATCAAGTGATGAAAAACATGAGTCTGGTTCGGTTCTGAGCTTTGAAATTCAACTGGAAGCTTTGCGCCAAATTTCTGAATGTTTGAATGCTTCAAATTTTCATAGAATAATGCCTAGGGGTTCCTCCTTTTATAGGTATCTATTGACATGAGGGGTTGGAGAAAATGGTTTTAGGTGGACCACTTTTCTCCTTGATGTGCCTCTGAGGGTGCCATGCGCCCATGATTTGAACCATAGTAGTTTTCCCTGCCCTCCCCCTATATCGATTAATACTCGTGCTATTTCAATCACTGATATAATCTTCAGTCGTTGATCCAAGCTACTTCAATATCTATTACCCACATTTTCTCAACAACTTTGGTATCGGGGGTTGGAGGCAGTGGTTTTAGTCAGGTTAATTTGTCCCCCGATGTACCTCTATGGGTGCCACACATCCCCTAATGAAACTATGATAGTTTTCCCCGACCCACCCTCGATTGCTTAATCTTTGTGTTAGTTAAATCTCCGATACACACATCAACCGTTGATCCTGGATGCTTTCAAGATCGACGGTCCGCCGAGTCTTTCTCTTTACATCTCTGCTATTTTTTCCATACTTCGCCAAACATAACAGGGTCCTATGATTAATCATATCTCTATGGCGATATAACCCTTCACTAAAAATTTTAAGCTCGGATACCATCTGGAAATTATTATGGTGATAACATTGGCTCCAACTGGGGATGCTATCCTCCCTGCAAGGTAGAAAATAAATGTAGACTAAGTGCCTACCCATTGGGCTGTAATCTTATGTGTGTGATCTGAATCCTTTTACCTTTATTCACAAACTCCAAGCCTACTCATCACAGCTCAGGGCCTTCACCTCGGGCTTCAACCATGCTGGTTTTTATTTTGTATTTCATACGTAAAGAAAAAATGCAAAGAGACTATGTGCAATGAATGGCGAGGTGATGAGGAACCTGCCATTCAAAATCCCTCCTCTGGTGAGTTTTCCATTACTTTCTTCCAACAAATAGGCATTTCTCCCGCGGTAAGCTACAATTTTGAACGGGCCCAGCCACAGGTGATCAAATTTCCCATGTTTACCTTTATCTTTGTTCCTAGCATCCTATCTTAGTACCCAGTCCCTAGGTTCGAAGTCATGCGCCTTGGTGCATTTTTCAAAATCTTCCTTGATCTTGTCTTGATGTAGCTAGGCGTTATTGAAGGTCTTTTCTCTAGTTTACTGTACGTTGATGAGTTCATACTCTCTTCTCTGACCGACATTCATTTTCTCTTCTTGATCCTGTAAAAACATCATTACCGACAATCCCAATGTAGTAGGAAAGATAGCTTCTATACCATAAACAATCTGGAAAGGAGATGTGGCAATAGATCTCTTTGGGGATATCCTGTCAGCCCAGAGTGCATGAATGAGATTTTTGTGCCATGCCTTTTTATTTTCTTGTAACATTTTTTTGATGATTCTGACCAAGATTTTGTTCAAAGACTCGATCAATCCATTCCCTTGAGAGTAGTATGACGTAGAATGACCAAGGGTAATGTTGTAATCACTGCATAATTTTTCCAACTTTTTAGACTTGAAAGCCGCTACATTATCAGTTACAATCTTGACTGGGCATCCGAATCTGGACAGGATATTGTCTTCTAGGAATCAGATGATAACATCATCTGTAGCCTATTGGGTAGGAGCAACCTCAATCCACTTAGTAAAATAATCTGTTGCAGTCAAGATCCATTTGTGTTGAGCCAAGGATTGCGGGTGTATTTCTCCTATAAAATCCAAGCCCCATTGTCTGAAAGGAGCTTCTACTGAAATGTGTTTCAATGAAAGAGACTGCAATTTTCCTTTCCCATCAAAGATTTGACATTCACGACACTTTGACACTTCTTTATAAACATAAGGGAAAATACTTGGCCAGTAAAAACTGTCTCTCAAAATTTTGTGCACAGTCATCTTCCAATAATGGTGACCTCCACAATCGCCTTTATGGAACTCTCTGATGGTTTTCTCCACTTTTTATTCTATCAAACAACTCAACAAAATCCCTCCTGGGTCCTTCCAGTACAATAATTCATTTACTATACAAAATTTTGCTACCTTCAGTTTCAGGAATCTGGCCTTTGTTTTTCTATACTCAGGAGGAGATTGCATATTGTTTAACACAAAGATAATATCCAAGGATGATTTTAGGGGATAAATTTCTCTCATGGGCTAATTTTTCATGGTTTTTCCAAAAATGAGATTCGCTATTTTAAAAATGATTTGCCCAAATTCTATAGGATATAAATATTTTACCTTAAAAATCGCGAACATTTTATAAAAACTATATAAAAAAATTAGAAATTTGAATATTTTTACAAAAATATCGCCAAACATTTATAGCTAACATATGAAGGATTAGTAAGATTCGCCAAGGTTTCTACATTTTAAAATAAATTTCCATCCTTAAAATCATCCCTGATAATATCTGCATACCATTTAGAGTCGAGAAATTTTTGAGATATTTGTGGAGTCTCCTTTTCTTGATCTGTTGTATTCTCTGATATACCTTCAGTGAAATTTATTCCCAGGAGTTCGCAGTTCATTTGCACCATCAGTCTAGCAAGTCCCTATCCTTTGATCAATTTCGTGGGTTTAATTTCAAGATCGTACTCTAATAGTACTGCAATCCATTTTCCTCTCTTTCCTTCAGGATCGGGTTGTGTCAAGATGTCCTTTACTGAGCTATTGGGAACATAAGAAGTGGTATGTGAGTGTAGAATGTAAACCATGAATTATTTCAATGCCTTGACCAAAGCATATGACTGCTTCTCCATGATGTCGTATTTCAAAGGAGCATCTCTCAATGTCTTACTGTAGTATGCTATGGGCTTCTTGAAATTCTGGTCATCCTTCTGAAGTAATACTCTTGCAATTGTATACTCAGAAGCAAAACAAAATAGTATGAAATCTTTCTCAAAATCTAGACTAGCCAGCACAAGAGCCTTTGTCAATGCTACCTTGATGTCTTCAAAGGATTTTCTAGCCTCAGGGATCCAATTGATTTCATTTCCCTTCTTTAACATGTTGGTGATATGTTTTATGATTTCAACTAAATTAGGAATGAATCTCCTCAGGAAGTTTACTTTACCTAGAAATGATTGTACTTATTTTTTGCTCCTGGGTATGCCAATATTCAAGATCCCCTCCACTATGTCGGGGTCTACCTTTATCCCTTCCTTTGAAATGATATGTCCCAGGAGTTTTCCTTTTTCCATAGCAAAATTTGACTTTTTCAGATTCAAGGATATGCCAAACTTTCTGCACTTTTCAAACGCTCTTCTGAGATGTTTGATGTATTCTTCATCTGAGGTAGAATACACAGTAATGTCATCCAGATATATAACAATGAAACTATCTTTTTCATTTGCAAAAGCTATGTCCATGGCACTCTGAAACGTTTCCCCAATGTTCATGAGTCCAAATGGAATTTTGGCATACATAAATGTTCCCCAAGGTGTGGTCAACGCTGTCTTTTCTTGATTGTCAGGATGTACCATGATATGGTTGTATCCTGAGAAACCGTCTAACATTGACATCCTTTGAGAGCCTACCACCTTTTGCAAAATGTGATCCATTTTGGACAATGGGTAATTATCTTTAAGAGATACTTTATTCAGGTTCCTGAAGTTCACACATAATCTGATTTCTCCACTCTTTTTTCTGACTGGCATTAGATTGGCTACCCATTTGGAAAATCTCAGGGACACTATGATTTTTGCTTCATACAAATTTTTCACTTCTTTCTCTATCAATGGTAACAACAGAGGATTTATTCTTCTTAATTTCTGTTTGAATGGCTTGTGATCTTCCTTTATTGGGATAACATGTTGGATTATACTAGTATCCTAAACATTCAACTCATCATAACTCCAAGCAAAGATATCAGGGAATTCCTTTATTAAATTTACATACCTTTCTTTGACTTCAGGGGTGAGATTCCTGGACAACTTAATGATCTTTGGGTTTTCTGGAGTTCCAATATTAAAGTCTTCCACATCCCCTTCATTTACTGTAATCTTTGGACTTCTGGCCACGTCGTTATTGTCAAACAGTTTCTCTAATGGTACCAGGCCTTTGGGCATGATGTTTCTTTTCAACTGTACAATGTCTCTTGCAACAATTTGATTGTTAAAATATCCCTCTTCAGTGAAAGCATCCACATCTACCTCAACATCGCAATAATTATCATCAATGTTTAAGTTCTCAAACTCATTTTCCATTTTGAGGAAGTTTTCTATCTGTTTGTCATCCTCGTAGACTTGCCATTGCTTCATATTATCTGGTATTGCTGGACTATATTCGACTTCAACCTTCTAGCTCTTTTTGGGAAAACTCAGGACCTTGAAAACTACTGCTGAAGTAGCTAGAGCATCAATGACCTGATTTTGTTCTCTTGGAATTGCTGAAAGGTTACATTCCGAAAAATTTTCGAGGAGTTCACGCACTAGATTTCTGTAATCCCTCAGTCTAGGATGTTTTGCTTGATATATGCCTTTGATTTGATTGATGATAAGCTCAGAGTCTCTAAGTAAAACAATCATTTTGGCACCCAATTCTTCCAAGACTTTCAACCCCAATATTAACACTTCATATTCGGCCATATTATTGGTGCATTCAAAAACAATTTTGTAAGAACATAAATTTGCATCTCCTTTGGGGTGATTTATCCACACACCGGCTCCAGCTCCTTCCCTATATTCATCTCCATTGAAATTAATTTTCCATATCCAATCTTCTCCATCACCCTGTTGTTATGAAAGTTCCTCCATCCACTGTTTAGATACACCTTTGTCAGCTAGGATGATTTATGACTCTTCTTCTTTGGAGCATTGGTCGTTGAGAAAAATGGAGGACCCCAATTCAGTGCTCACTGAGTAGATAGGATGATTGGTGGGTCGTGATTTTTTGCTAACCATGTATTTAAGTAGAACCTCCTTGTACATTCTTCTGTCTTGACCAAAAACAAGAATAGTAGAATATGACATGTCCATCTGGAGGGTTCCCTTTAGTTGTGTTGCCCATGATCTGGACAACAACATGCCAAATTTTGGAGGGATATCAGCGACCACTACGTCCATCACCATATTTTTCGCTGGGATTTGTGCCAGAGAAACCACCATGTCTTTGATCATGCCAAGGCATTTCACCTTTCTTGAATCAAAGGAGAACAGATCCTTATAAGGTCTTATGACCTCAAGACCTAATTGGTCCATGACCACCTTAGGCATCAGGTTGTGAGATGCTCCAGAGTCTAGCATAACATTGTGTAGAGTCATGTTGTGGATCTTCAAGCTAACATAAAAAGGAGGGACTTCTTCATTTTCACCATTTTCTTCCACTCTTGGCCCAAAAAGGATGGTTGGGTGGTCGTCTTATATGTTCAGGGTATCAGAGGCTTGTCCCATTTTGAGCATTTTGATGATCTGATTTCTGTATTCACTATTCTTGATCAATTCATTAAATGGGACCACAATTTTTATCTTAGCCATCTCACTTTCGAAATCAAAAGAGGATGGAGTTTTTTCTACCTCTTTGGTGACTATCTCTTTTTTAGTCAATATTTTATTCTGAGGTTCTTCTTTCTACTTTCCCCTTTCCACAATATCCTTTGCAGTAGAATATTTCACAGTGGAATCCTTTACCGCTGAATCTTTCCCAATGGAGTATTTTTTGGGCTGAATAGAAGAGAGCACATTACTTTGAGCTTCTTTTTTGGGATTTGTCTTTGGAGGATTACCTTTTGGAGGGTTTGGAGGCATTTTTTGATTTCATAGGTTGTATTGCCTTTTGAATTGCATGATAGAGTTTTTCCATCCGGTCTCATAATATTCTCTTTCTACCGATATCCTTTCCTCTTCATCTTGCAAAAAGATCTCACTCACATCCGTGAATTGGTCATGTCTTCTTTGGTCAAAAACACCTCAGTTTCTTTGTAATCACAACAGTTCACGTTATCTTCAAAATATTCATCATAATATTCATTCACATAGTTATTTTGAAAAGGAGGCCTTATTTGTTGTTCCCCCTGATTTCCTTGATTCCCCTAGTTTGCGTGGTTTCCTTGATTTGTTTGGTCTTCTTGAGCTACCTGATTTCCCTGGTTTCTCTTCTCTCTTTGTTTGATCTGTGGGATGACTGGTATTCTTGGATTTTTGGGTGGACCATCAGACTATTCTCTAGGGTTGGGTTTGTTTCATAATTCCATTCTTTCCATGTTTCTCATCATTACCTCAAATCTTTCCTCTGATGTTTGTGACATTGAAGGCTGCGCTTTATCTTGGGTCTTGTTTGGGTTCCTGCCAGAGTTAGTCTTCATTTTTCCTAAAGCCATCAGGTTCACTTCTACCTCTATTGAATCGGTTGTCATATCATCCAATGTGGAAGATCTTCTTTCTCTTAATAATAAACCGAAGTCGCTTTCAAAAGAATCAACATATTTGAGCTGAGAAACCTTAGGAAGGGGGGGTTTACTTCATCAGGAATTCCATTATATAATTTCATGAATCTAGCCAAAAAATCCCGCACTGTTTCGTTAGGTGATCTCTTCATATTGTTGTATTGAGTCAACAACTGAAGGGGGTTTTTCTTGTCCCCCCATTTTGCGAGGAAACGTGTTTCAAAATCCTCAAAATATGCAATGCTATCCGGTGCAAGGGCTCTGAACCACTTACTCACGTCTCCCGCAAGGCTTTGTGTAAACAACCTCATTTTCACATCCTCATGATCCACCTCTTCCAAGTCTATGAAATCGTTGAACTAGTCTAGGTGCTTCTGAGCTGATATATTATCTTCAAAATCATATAGTTTGATCCTTAGGTTGTAGTCCTGAGGTAAGTCATGTAATTGAGAAGGCAGTATGAGGGGAGAAAATATGGCTGCCATGGCTACTGTGAGGGGTCGGAGTGGCGGTTGGTTTCGAACAGGGGTCACTACAGGTCTAACAGCTGTGGCTAGAATCAAATCTTGGAATATCTTTTCGTCAAAGATGGTCTCGTCTAGACGAGATTCAGATTTAGTTCTGAACATGGATTGCTCGAATTTCAGGTCAAACTCAAGGTATTCGATACTAGTCAATCCATCTTTGGGTAAGGACAAATATCAGTCTGGATGCAACACAGGGGTTACTGGATTTTATTTTCTTTTTCATACAAGCTTTTCAGGGCTAGACACAGGGATTGTAGGGTTGAGGTCTGGGTTCCTCCTAGTGTGGATTTTCTTAGGAGCCAAGATTTCTATCTTACACAGTGTAGTACAACTAGTCTCTGAGTAATGGAGTCTCCAGGGTAAAAATAATCTCAGCCAATAAGGTATTCGAAACACCATCACCCTCAGGGATCAAACTAAAGGTTTAAGTCATTTTCCCAAGGAAACGTTTTTCAATTTCGTCCCCGGCAACGGTGCCAGAATGTTAGCACTCTGTAAATTTTGTCTGACTGAATAGAAAAATGACAGAGGTAACTATTTCAACCAGCTTTAGAGCTAAGGAAATAGCCTACTCAACTCAGAGAGGGCTCTCTCATGTCACTGGGTATATCTATGGAAATCGGTGGCTATATTTGGTTTGTTTTGGGGTTTTTAAATAAAATTGTTGGCAAGGAAGGGGAGGAACACTCAGGGCTATGGAGTCAAAATTCTGAAAGTGAATGAAAACGATGCATCAACTGATAGAACTCTCCAGAGGAAAAAGGATAAATGAGGTGATGAATCCGAGTTATTCTTAAATTCAAATAAAGTGTAGGAAGATAGAGAAAACAAATAACTACAATAGAGAATTACTATAATGAATTCTGAATTAGTTATGAAGACAATCACAAAGTTTAAATTTCTTAAGCTAAGAGCATCAAATGATGAGTTATGGGCCTTTAACTCTCAAGTTTAAACAGAAGAAAATGCAAATGAAAGACAGGTCACATGAAATACATATGATGAAAGGAAACAAATCTCATATCACCACCCGTTAGAATATTTTCGTAGAGACTTCAAAATATTCTGCATTTATATTCAATTCAGATTCAGAAAATTTACAAATAGAGTTTGATACAACCGAAAGGTGCTCTTGCACTTCTTCCAACATTAATCAAATCAAGTCTTTCAGTGCTTATACAATATGATAAAAAAAACTGAAACTGAAATGTTTCAGCTTCTATAACAGTCTCGATTGACGATTTCGGTATACGAAACGATTTACAATAATTAGAAAAAGAAAACATTTCAAAATCATGAACAATTTCTTTGACTGTCCGACTTCCTCTGCACCATCTGTCTCTCTTTGAGCTTCTGCCAAACCTGAAAAACCGGTGACACCTGGAGATCACTTGTTGGTTTCGGAGATGTTGCACTTTGTCTTACCCAATCGCACGATTTCTTTCCATTGGGGATCAGAGGGGATCTTGTAGTCCATCATCTCTTTAATCAGAATTTCCAAGTCAATGCATGTAGCATAGGACATGGTTGACATGCCGACCTTCATTGTTTTAAAATTGTTTAAAACTTCAAAATCTGTAGCCAAATACTCTACCAGACTCGGGCGTTTTAGACTTTCTTTCATATCTTCAAACTTAGAATGGTCCATTATGCATTGCATGAGAAGAGAGTGATAGTTTTCTTGATTGTATAATGAGCCTTTACCATCCCAAAATGATGGAAGTAATTTGGCAAAAATTTGTTCAAGAGCGTCTTTTAACTCCTGTATGTTGTATTCCATTTGCATAGCTTTGCTCTGGACCGATCTGAGTAAGTTGTGCTTGGCAATGATCTTCCTGGTTGAAATGATCAATGCGGTCCTATCTTTCACACCAATGGTTTGAAGTTCAGCAGTTGGTATAACATTCAATAAATCAATAGCATTTTGGGCCCACTTCGAGGGCTTCTTTCCTAATATTTCATTTACATTAGCACATTTGTTCTAAACTGTAGCATCCATGTTATCTTTGTCGTTGATAAAATTCAAATAGACCCTGAATTTAGCAATCTTTGCAACAATAGCGTTCCATATTACATGTTTGGATCCTTGCAATAATGTCTTTCCCTTTAACCTAGTTTTTAGCTTGCTCACTCTCTCGTACAAATCTTGATTTTCTCCGTGGAGTTGAGCCATCTTTTCATCCTTCACTTTCATCCCTTGCTTCAAATTTTCCATGTTCTCTTTGAAACTCTTGATCTCACCTGTTTTTAAGCTCACTTGGGACATAGCTTGGACTAACCCTTCAGTGCTTGATCTATCCTCTGTATTAGTAGGTACAATGACTGCCATGTCTGATGTCACTGCTTGCGCTAGTGACCAATGCTCCTTTTCTTTCTCCAATTGCAGCAGTTTAGCCTTGTAATTGAGTGCCTCTTGTTTGAGTGTTTCTTTCTCCTGTTCCAATGCAGTCAATTTTTCTATCTATGGGTGATCTGTAGGTGACATCTTAAGCCTTTTATTTAGACTTTGGAGAATCTTGTCCTTTTCATCCAAAGAAGATTTCAAACCCTGGGGACCTTCAAAGTCTAACCTTTTGACCCATGCCATCCATGCTTTGCTGGAAACTTTTTGTTGTTTTAGTTGTCCATCTAGTTTTGATGCGTATGTTGTTAATCTCACAAATTTTAGTGCCAAGCTCAGATAATCAAAATATAACATGTCACTGACATTCTTATGAAATTTTACTTTGTCAGGGGGAACAATGTTTTCATAGTGCATATTGATCTCAAATACCTTATCATCATCAACCACTGCAATGTTAATTGTCTTTTTCTCCACATTCGACTGAGAGTAAGGAATTCTTATGCCGAGAAGTCCTTTCTACTTCAGGTAAAAGGTCTCTTATTTCACTATTTTCCATACTTCCCTTCACAACATACTGATTCATTAAATCTTCCTTCGAATGATACACTGCCCCAGGTGTCTAGCCAAATATGTATTTCCAGCTGCTGAAGACCTTTGTGCTACTTTCATTTTGTGGCTTACTTTCTGTACCGGTTTCTTCGTTTTTGGTTGTAGCCTCCACCATCTCCATGCATGTTTTCCCTTTGAGATTGTTGGCCCTTGACCAAGTTTTGAAGTTACTTGGTCATGTTTGACCGTTTTTGGGACTTTGACAGCCTGTCGAATATGGAGTGCCAGACGAAGAAAAGATCACGGGATCTTGGCCTACTTTTGGGCCCATTTTGGGTTTTTGGAATATGTAATGGGAAAGGGATGTTGGCCCATGGGTTCACCCACGCTTAGGCCCACTTTTGTAAATGTATAAATAGATGTCTAGGAATTTAGTAGAGGATCTATTATATTTATGTGATATAGGCTACGTGCCAAGTGGGATATGTGTGATCGAGGTGTTGTGTATTCTATAGGCTTGCAAAGCTTAGTGCAAGTCCCTATGTGGAGATATAGAAGGATTTGTGTTGTAAGGCAAGGAGGAAGGATCTAGCGAGATGCGCATATCTTTTGTCTTATGCACAGTAGGTTTTGATGGCTCTGTGCTTGTAACTGATTGAAGACACTAATAAAGAAGAAGAGTTGGTGGATGTAGCCCCAGGGTGGGGATGAACCACGTAAATCTGTGTGTTATTCTCTGTGCTTTGGCTTGATGTGTTTGTCTATGCTTTGGCTAAGTGCTTTGATATATTTAGATAGATCTACTTATTCTTTTTGCTTCATTAGATGTGTATGAATAGTAGATATGATATGTATGAAGATGCTTAGTGTTGATCTACTGGATCTGATCTGTTTTACTATTGCTAAGTACTAAGATACCTTAGATCTAAGTGAATGTTGTGATTATATATGCTATCTGCGAAGTATAATAAGGGTTGAATAATGATGAATGATCAATGCTAAGTGCTCTGTAAGAGATAATCACAGATCTGTGTCCTAGCTAAGGTTGAAGACACCTGAGTCTCGCAACCACCCCTTCTTCTACCTCGGGTGAGACTTCATCTGCTTCACAGGTGTTGCCGAAAGGGATGGTAGTTAGGGTTTTTTTGGTGTGTTGTTGTAGTGTTGAACCTCGGGTCTGCCCCTATGACAACCAATGGTTCTATTGCCGGGACTTGAAATTGTGATTGTTGGGAACTGAGGAAGAAGAAGCTTTGTGAAAAGATTCATCCTAAAATTGTGGAAGCTCTTTGCATGGATCTGTACCCTAGTGCGCAGTATTCCACTTGATCTTAAAAGCTCTGTGCTAAAAAAAGAAAGCCAAATCTAAAGAAAATAAGCAAGATATGAATGCTTTGTGCTCTAAGAAAAGTAAAAGTGGAAGTTTCTGAAGAAAAGAGGTTAGATCTACAGAAAAGAGGTAAGATCTATAAGCTCAGTGCTCTGATAAAGGTAAGAGTAGTTAAAAGTTTTAGATTTAGAGGCTTTGTGCTCTGTAGAAGTAAGATAAGTGAAAATTTTTGTTTCTAAGGTATGGATCTAGGTATGTTTAATAGAGTTTATCCTAGTTTGAAAAATGGGGCAATGATAGATGAAAGAAGGTTTGATATGAGTAGATCTGATAAGAATAGTGATAGATATGTTATACCTATGGATAGAGAAAATGTGTGGACTAACAAATGGATGCAGGATCCTAGAAATAATTGTTTGTAGGGTAGATACCATGATCCTGGTGCATAGTACAAAAGAAGTTGGGGAACATTTAAATGAAAGAGAGGATTAACCCTATGTTACAGTTGTAGAAACCCAAGACATTTTACTAAGGAATGCCCTAGTGGAAGACTAGTTGTATTTGTTTCAAATCTATAGAACATGAAGTATTGGATTTCCCTAGAATGATTGCTAACCTTGAAAGAATGAATGTGAGTCAAGGAAACCCTAAGACAGATCCAGAAATAGTAGAACCCCATAGGGAATCAGAGAAGGTATTGCTACAGATGAAAAACACCTTGAATGATCACCAACATGTTATGTTATTAGAGATGTTTAAAGAAAAGGAATGCATCGAAGTAAGAATAGGGAACTTTGACATTGACTGTGTTCTAGATGAAGAAACACAAGTGAAAATTATGCCAGAGAGAACTTGGGAAGCTATAGGGAGGCCTGCTATGATTCATTCATTAGGAGAAATAAGACTATTTAGAGGAAAAATGGTAACCCTATGTGGAAAGGTCACTCAGATATCTATGAATGCCAATGGAACTTCGACTAAAGAAGATTTTTAGATTATTAAATTTATTGAGGACAACGCCTCGTTTACTATGTTACTTGGAAAACCTTGGATTGAAAGAGATCAAGCCAAAATGAAGGAAGAAGAAAAGGTTTTAGAACAACAGTGACAAGAGTTAATAGATTTCATGACCAGAAGGATCGCGCAGTTGATGGAAGAACAGGAAAATAAATCGAAGCTATTTGACACTAGAAGCCTAGATGTCAAAGCTGCAAGAGCATTAGATGACTCACAGAAGATTGAATTATCTATCTCAAATATAGAAGAAGTATTACCCCTGAGTCTTAAGAGAGAATGTCAACAATGCGAAGTGACTATGTCTAAGGAAAATAAGAATCAGAATGGGAAGAGAATCACCGAGACGAAGCTCACTGGAAATATGGCTAGGAAGCTAAGTAAAAAGAGTGCTAAAGATTGACAGGCTACAAAAGATTCCAGAGGCAGCTTCGCAGAAGGAAAAATTGTAGAAGTTGAACTTTGCCAAGATATCAGACCAGCGACATAGGCCACTTCACTGATGCAAAGAAATATAGCCATTGGAAGCTGATATAACCATTTGACTGCTGCTCTGAATAGGTCAGAAAGAATTGATGGTTCGCCACTAGACCGTTAGACCATGCCATAATGGACAGGACACAAGTTAATCACGCCTCATACCCGTTGCAAGAAAACCATTGCTAAGTTTCTTATTTAGTACGTCGCACCATGCATCGAGAATACTTTTTCTAACTACGAATTGGAGCCCAAAGCCTGAGATTATTTTTCACTGTGATCATCGCCTTGTTCCCATACCCTTCATTGCAGTCTCTGAATTCATTTCACTAATTGACCCCGAGCCTGTATGTCGGATGAGCTCAACACTGTAGAGAAAATAGTTGAAGAAGTTTTGATTGACTTAATGACTGAGAGAGTCATGTCAGAGTGAGGGTTATCTACAGGAATCCAAGCATCATCAACAAGAGGACTGCATGCCTCTCCTTCCACTGCTTGCACCGGTCCATCCTGGCCGGCTGATGAGAAACGTACAAAGAACAGAGACGACATCGTGAATGCCAAGCTTATTCCACGCATTCTACTTCTTACCTACCACCTCTGAGTGGTGCCATCAATCGTGATAGTGTACCTTGAGACTTCGAGTATACTTTTATCACCCCGTACCTTCCAAAAGGGGTGCACGTAGTTTGTGCTGACCAGGATAAGCTCGCAGCACTGAAATTTAGTGACTTCAACCTTGGAGATTGTAAATCTTACAACATGTTAGCCCCGCATAAGTACTTAACCAGGACTAAAGGAAAGAGTTCCAAGATTATCCCATAGTCATGGACCTAGAACATCATGCAGTCCATACTGCTCAATCTATTGAATATCCCACACTTCTAAAGACACCAGGAAGTCAACACATGCATCAAGGTAATGCTGTCCTGCTACCACGGAGGATACTTATGGTTTAACCGCCGCATCACTCTGGATCCGACCTTGATCAATCGGATCACAGGGCTTAGTATGCAAGGCCCTAACCCATAGTATTTTTACCCTAGAAAGACCTCAGGTCGATCATTAGTGTAGAATATTAAAGAAATTTATGGCGATGTCGAGAAGGGAACGTGAGGCTACAAGGTAGCCTCCATCCAGATCGGCGCAGTGTGCCTGTCAGCTGATCGTGGGCAAGCTAGTTCACAAGAACAAACCAACCCAAGTGATTGGATTCGTAGTTGACCTCGCAAGAAAGTGCACAATACCTTGTAAACCAATTAGAGCTTGATTGTAGAGAAGCGCAAGACCAAGGGTATTAGTTCCACTTTAGTTGGCTTCTCATACTGATCACTTTCATTGCATGGGAGCTACCAGAAGGCACCACTTTCCTGGATATCAAACCCTTCGAACCACTGGCTGCAAAGTTTTGTACGTTGCGGTACTTGAGCGACATGAACAAGAAGTGGCATTCCAATGTCGTCTTCCATGCATATTACAAACTGTTGAAGATCGCCATCCATTCTACACCACGTATCACCCTGAACACACTTTACATGTTTAGACCTTTGATGAAATTTAGCATGGACCGCCACTTCACCTATATTACAGCGTGCGCTGATGAGCATAAACAATAGCTCCAGTCATATTACAAGTTCACAGAAGATGAATTGGATAAGATTACCAAGGAATGGTCGGTGGACCTCCTTATTCCAGTGGACCCCGTAGAGATGTCCAATGTGGATAGCCCTGAAACTATGGCGGACACACCTGGACCAAGCAAGACAAAGAAAGATGATGAAGTGCAAGATGTCCATAGCACATCGATGAAGACCTCTTCGATCTCACCTGAGCAGGGAAATGATGGTGGAGAGATAGGTGGCACAAAAGTTGAGAAAAACAAAGGCGAAGTTAATCTGCCTAGAGAGGAGGATGATCCATCCAAGAAAAGGAAGGTTACCCCACCAAATCCTTCGTCCCAAAAGAAATTTAAATCCACCAGGAATACTTTTAAGACTACCCTCACCCCAGATGACTTCGACTTCTTAGTCAATGCACTGAATGACACTTCACTGGAGATCACACAAAGGAAATAATCAAAGAAGGAGGAGGTATTTAGCCGAATCAAGGGTGAACTTTATGAAGTGCAGTAGGCACTACAATCCAACTGCGTAGTTTCTACTATGCCCTTGACAATTGGAACAAAAAAGCCAAGATATGATCCAGCCCAATTGCACCAGATCGCTGAGAAAGTTGAAGCTCGTCTTCGACGAGCTTAGGGAGAGACAACATAAGCCACCCAGAATTTGGCCCAGGCATAGGAAGATCTACTAGAACAACGCAATAATGCATAACAAGAAAAAATAGCCCTGCAAATAAAGTGGGAGGAAGAGAAAGAAACGCTACAACAAGACAAGAAGCAGTTTCTCACAGAGCAACTTGAGATAAAGGAACTGGTCAACAAAGCACTCCGCTCTTTGAAAATCATCAAAGTCTAGACAAAAGAACAAGTTCAACAACAGGTGGCACAACTAGAAGGAGTGATCCAGCAGCAGCACATCACAGATCTGGAACTTCGTACTGTGCCTGAGACCCCTCAAGATATAAGAGACCTAAGAGAGGAAACTACCCACAACACAATTGGTAGATTGAAAGCCGTTGAATTGGAATGCAAGCAGCTAACTTCTAGGAGCACTCAGACATATGAGACCCTTACGGAAAATCCAGAGTTGTAGGCATTGGAGTCACAACTCCAAGAAGCAAAGCAACATGTAGATATGTTACAAGTGAAAATGAAGGCCTTGTCACCAGTCAAAAGAATGAAGAGGTGTCCAGAGAAGTGCACGACCCAACAACAGATCCACACGATTTAGAGTAAAGTGATGGAAGTCGCTCAACAACCTCAACCAGTGCAAGAGAAGGCATGTCAACTATTCACTGAAGTTGAAAACCAAGGAGTAGAACTTGAAAAGGTTGTGAGTGCAGAAGAATAACTCCTAGAAGGACCAGTCAATGATGCACTCATCCAGGAGGTCACTGAGCAAGAGGTCGTATCACTACAACAAGTTGAAGCATCTTGAGCCAAGCTTGAGGTATTTGAAGAAGAATTGCTCAGACCAGAGTGACTCAGGACGAATCACAGGTGATTGTTGGGGTCATGTTGGCCCTTGACCAAGTTTTAAAGTTACTTCGTCATGTTTGACTATTTTTGGGACTTCAACAACCTATCAAAGATGGAGCGCTAGATGAAGAAGAGATCATGGGATCTCGGCCCATTTTGGGTTTTGGGAATATGTAATGGGAAAGGGATGTCGGCCCATGGGTTCACCCACGCTTAGGCCCACTTTTGTAAATTTATAAATAGACGTCTAGGCATCTAGTATAGAATCTATTGTATCTATGTGATATAGGCTATGTGCCAAGTGGGATCTGTGTGATCGAGGTGTTGTGTATTCTATAGGCTTGCAGATCTTAGTGCAAGTCCCTATGTGGAGATATGGAAGGATTTGTGCTGTAAGGCAAGGAAGAAGGATTGAGCGAGCTGCGCAGATCTTCTATCCTATGTGCAGTAGGTTTTGATGGTTCCATGCTTGTAACTGATTGAAGAAGTTAATAAAGAAGAATTGTTGGTGGACATAGCCCCAGGGTGGGGGTGAACCACGTAAATCTGTGTGTTATGCTCTGTTCTTTGACTTGATGTGTTTTTATCTTATTTGGCTAAGGGATTTTATATATTTAGATATATCTACTTATGCTTTGTGCTTCATTAGATGTGTATGAATAGTAGATCTAATATGTATGAAGATGCTTAGTGTTGATCTACTAGATCCGATCTGTTTTACTGTTGCTAAGTACTAAGATACCTTAGATCTAAGTGAATGCTGCGATGCTCTGTCCTATTTGCGAAGTATAATAAGGGTTGAATATTGATGAATGATCAATGCTAAGTGCTCTGTAAGTGATATAATCACATATATGTGTCCCAGCTAAGGTTGGAGACACCTGAGTCTCGCAACCACCCCTACTTCTACCTTGGGTGAGACTTCATCTAATTTGAAGGTGTTGCCGAAAGGTCCAGTAGTTAGGGTTTTGTTGGTGCGCTGTTGTAGCACTGAACCCTGGGTCTGCCCCTGTGCCAACAGATCTCCTCTTCTTCCAGGTCAACTACTTGAGATGATGATGTGATTTTCATTCTTTCGAGAGTGTCTTGCTGGCTACTGGTACCTAGTGCTTATGAACTACTTCTCTTATTGTAGACGCTCATTTTAGGAGATTTGATAACCAACTTAGGGGAAGGTTTCTGTGCTGGGCTCTACTAAGGAGTTGGTTCTGTTTGTTTTGATTGATCATGCTTCATGGTGACCTCCATTTTTGCACAGGTCTCTAGATTGGCCAACTCATCGAATCCTTTAACAAGTTCATGTTTAGAGGGACCTTGTCTACTGGACAATCTTCTCTTTGATATGATCTGATGTGGATCATATCTTCTCCCTTGCAACTGTGTGAAACCAAATTCACTGAGCTTGAATTGAATCTAGGGAAAACATGACTTATTCTTCTCCACAAAGGGACCTACCACGAAAGGAAATTCCATATTAGAAGCCTTGTGTGCTTTCAGAAAATGCTCAGTCTCTGAGATAATTCTTTGTCTTATAAAATCCAAAGCAAAGATTCCAGGCATCAGAAAAACTGGTAAAAGATAAGGAACTTCTTGGTATCCATATACCCAAATCATAGTAGATTGTGTGAACAACACCCAGTCTCCTACTTGTTGGCAGCCAATTCATTTTTTTAATTGCTTTTAAAAAACGCTGCCTACACCCCTTGTCTCATCAACGACAAATCATCGTCGCATTGTGCTTCTATACATTTGTTTCATTTTTGCAACAATTGCAATTTGGTTTCGATTCGATTTTCACAACTGAAAGTGTGAAAATACCTCTTTCATTGTTTGGAATCTCGTCGTCTTTTATTGATTTTTCCGAAAGACACTTGACCATTGGTTTATCACATGATTGAAAAAGATTTTTCAAACTTGTGTCCTTTAGCATACTCTTACCTTGATTGCGCATTTGGATCTGTTTGATTATTAAGCCTTTGAGCATGAAGATTAACTGGTTACATTTGGTCCTATAAAGGTTATGATTGATTTTGGTCTTATATGCTTTGATCTTTATGGCTATGGGCTCTTCACTCATTGATTCTATGAGATTTTTGGTTGCAATGTTCTAACAACTTTGAAATGTAAACATTTGAATGTGCAACAAATGCATTTCATAAGGTCGATTTGAGGTATGGAAATGGTTTAAGTTTCACAAAGGCGCTTTGATTAAATCTTTTTGATTTCAATTTCATAAATCGATGCTTGGTATATTGTTTTCAGAGTTGAAATCATTGTGGAACAATCAATAGTTTCAAACTATGTATTGGCATGAATTAATTGACATTGGTTTAAAACGATTGATTGATACGATGGATCGTTGGTTAATGTTGGATATTGTGTTGGATTAAACTTAACACTTGGCGCATGATTATCACATATGGTGTTGGTTCTATTTCGGATGAATGGCACGTTGATATCATTGTACACCTATTTTGTTGGCCGATACATATGGTTTAAACGATTATGATTATAACTGTACTTAGTCATTAATACAATGCATGGTGGTGGTAATCCCACCACCTTCGCACGCATGCAGTTAATTCCGGTCTCTTCGAGCGCTGAAGCTGTCAAACCCTATCGTTTTTTGACTTTGTGCATTGTTTCGTTCAATTCAAACCCTACCATGTACAAAAGCCATGGCTCCTGTCGTAAGGGCCAAGCCCAACGGATGCCAAGCACTATTGACGTTTGATGGTGCGTATAGCAACCTGGAAAATCACGGGTGGCTCGCTTTCATAAGGAAGTTCGATGGTTATAACTTCACTGTGGCTCGGCTATTTGCGTTATCGTTTGTTGGCTGCCGAGCCAAAGTTGGAGATGTCCAGCTTGAAATCACTGAACAATTTCTCAGCATGGCACCCAGCCTGCCTGTTAAGGGACAAAAATGGTCGAAAAGTTGCAAGGTACATGATGTCCCGTGGACATTACTATTCCTATCTCGCACAGTGAACTCATGCGACAGAGGTTTGCCTGCAAAGATATTGAAACCCCGCTGGTATGATCTCTTGATGATTTTCAAGCAATTCGTTACTTGTGAAGGCAGGTACGGGTTCATTTTCTTGTTTCACCTGCATTTATTAATGGTTTTTATGGGTTTCGAAATTAGTATGCTGCACTATCTGCACCGAAGTTTTTTCAAAATGGCTAAAAGGTACAAGCGTAGGCAGGCTGACACCAATCTCTTCCATGTGGGGTTGATTAAAATGGTTTTGGTTTATGAATTGGGGTTACATCGTGATTCTTGGCATGATTTTCTCAACCGTAATGGCTTTGAAGAGTCTAACCCTCCACAGGTGGATAATCCCATGGTGATCGAGAGAAAACCTACCCTTGTGCCTTATAGTGTTTTGCTTCCCAAACCTAAACCCGACTCACCTTTGAATTTGCCTATGGCTGTGACTAAACAGACCGAAGTTGCTAAGCCTACAACCAAAAAAGACTAGAGCGAAGACTGGTGCTAATACTCGAGGCAAGAAAAATGCAAGGTTGATCTCTCGCATGGTGAGGAATAAACCCAAACCCTCTGCTAAATCAGAACCTATCGTGGTCAGCGAAGACTCTGATTCAGACATTGAACGATTTCTCGCCGAAGAGTATCCTTACTCCGAGGGCTTGTGTGGCAAACCTCCTTATGATTTCGTCAAGAACTTACCTCCTTGTCTGCGGGATAACCCTGAYTTTCCTGGTATTGAACCACCCCATGAAACCCTCGGGGAATCATCAAAACCCCCTTCTGTTCAAACTGTTGCTCCACCTTGCGATCAGTGTGGGTTGTGGTTGGAGAGATACTACTTGGATGTCCCAAAATTGCAATCCAAAATTCACGATTTGGAAAACCAAGTAGCAAAGCTCACTGTTCAGAATGCAAAAGAACAACCCAACGACAAGAAGCAAAGAACTACGGGTTCGATCCTGTTCAAAAATGTCGAGTCTACTACAACAATTGTCAATTCAAAATTGACATAGTCTCAGCATCTGTGATGGTATAATTTTCGCTCATTTATATTACACTCTGTGTACATATTTCACCTACTCTGTTACATAAGCATGCTTCGCTGTATATAATTTTTGTTTTGATGAATCATTTTTGTTATAGTTTAAGATTCGATTGGATTTGGTTTTAATTTAATGGATCATCGAATAGATATGATTGTCCAAATTTAGTTCGATGCCCTGTTAATAAGACAAGTTGTTATATTTTAAAAAATAGACTGTTGTTAGTATTTCAATTTTCAAATACAGTCAATGGTATGATTTGAATTAGTTATGGGTAAAAATGATTGATGAATCGGTTAGCTATTTTTGCCTTTCAACCAAATCAGATAATTTTCTGTTGATACATAACCAATTGCAATTTATTCGATTCTCATTATTGTTCGAATTGGATTCTGTTCAAGGTTTCGATTTCACTTCTATAATTAACTCAGTAAAGATTCGTATTGATTATTTCCCAATTCATGAATCGTATCGATTTTATCGCGCCTCTGTCTGTTGACTGTGTGGTGATCAAACATGAAGACTTTTTAGTTGATATTCATGGAGTTTGATTTTATCCGATTACAAAGGATGCTATTTACATATCGTGCTTTCAATTGAATGATATCAATCTGTTGTTATGATTATAATTGGTCAATGATAATTACGACTATACCTGTGAACTGTTTGAAACTCAGGGAACGAAGTCTATGGCTAGATTCTATGGATACAGTTATGCGTGAAATCGTGACAGTTTTCTATATTGGCAATGGATTGAACGATATGCTAATCAATAATGATTGTTTGTATTTCATACGATTTGGTTTACCATTGGTTGCATTTATGAAACAGTCTTGTTGAGATTTGATTCGATTTTATGTCAATTGGAAAAACAGAGTATTATTACTCTGTCCCGATTTGCATTCTTTTGATTTGGTTTAATTTAAAGAAAAATTGAATCATTAGTAATTAGTTTTGGATTTTATTTGATTATATCTAGTTCTGTTAGCTATTTTTGACTAGCTACAAAATCAGATGATTCTGTAGCTGAGTCTGTAAAGTCATTTTTTTTATTGTTTTTCTAATAAAACATCCTTCTAATTTGATCTTTGTGTTCTATTGCAGGAAAATTCGAATTGGCAATAGATATCATGAGCAGTTAGGAGATGATCTACAGATTTGACTTGCATTTTGTTTCCTTAGTTTAGGAGATTTTGGGATATTTCCCCAGATTTTGTAAAACAATTTGCTATTATTCACAAGGATGTTTTACCTTGTGAGAAACCTATATAAACCTATGGTTTTGTAATAATATATCATCCTCAGTGGTGGGAGAACAAGGATATGTAATTCTGATTCAAACTGGAGCATAATTGATGTTTTGTCATAGCTTTTGCTTTTCAATATATCAACACTTTGTCCCGAGTTTTGTATATCATTTTGTTTATGGTTTAGTATTACTTTGCTATCTAAATCAAATACAAGTGATATAATTTCTTACTGCTATACATATCTTGTTGCTTCCAAAGAGATAAATAACATAACAGTCATTGATTCATTTTATGAATGATAGCTTTGTCTTCTTCATAGATTGGATTGTTATATAAGTTTTCTGCATAATAGGTTTCCCTTATTGCAGAGATTTATCATCAGAAAACTGTTATGATTTATTTTATGTCTTGTTTGTCCTGTAACAACACTTCAAGAAGCAGCATAGCTGATCATTTACGAGAGGCTTAAGGATTAAATGGTGTGAATTTCTTCCTCCAATCAGCTTAAGAAGTCATCATACACAGGGCAGACTTGGAGCGTTTCCAGGTCAATTAGTTAGATGTTTTCTGTTTATGTTAAGTAGTTTAATATAAATGATAGTTTAGTTAGATTTATATTAGATCGTTTAATTTCAGTAGTTTTTATTTCCTTTTCATAAAACATAAAAGATAAAAAAGATATTCTTGGCTGTCTTAGAGGAGAGAAAACACATGATTTTTGCAGGTTTTAATCAAATCTGTAGGCTGTCCATAGTGTACATTTATGAATAAGAAATATTGCAGCTGATAATTAGGCAGTTGATTTGAGTTATTATAATCATAATTAGTACCTTGTATATATAATGGTTAGTAGTTTATAGTTAGAATAGTGTAGTTAGTTTAGTTTGTTTTATTAGTTTCTAGTTTCCTTTAGATTTCTTAGCTCAGATCATTTCTCTTTGTGACGCAACCCCACCCTCGGCGACACGGTCGCCCCGCCAGGACCTTCTCTTTCTCCACAGCCCGAAGAGTCGACACTCTTCCAACTCCCTCGGGAGGTCTTTACCCACAGTTACTTCCGGCGATCCTCGCTTCTTACTCTAACGAAGGATCGGTTTTCGCAGCTTCGCGAATTCTGCGACAGGGAGTTTGACTCTCGGGTCTCGAGACCCGATACTTCCGGTCAACGTTGACTCTGTCTTGGAATATCGGTTCCTCGCGCTATCGCGACTCGCGATTCTATGCCACCGAATGCTCAAACCCCGAGACCCGAAGTGCCGAGATGCCGATGACTCGGAATCTCGCGACCTCGCCTACTCGTCACTTCCGGGGTCAGACTTTGAGGCCTCCAAACCCCGAGACCCGATATTCTGAGATCACTTGTCACATCATCAAATCCCGACGTACATCATGCAAACGTTCTGAGACGTCGCGTTTCGCCTCCTTGTGACCTCACCCTATAAGAAACAAGAATCTTCCGTCGCGAACTCCCGATGCATATGTCCTACGAGTCAGGTCGCGATCTCAGTGATTCTCCACAACGATTCAAGTCGTCGATTCTCTTCCTCTGGAAGAGTTTCTTCGTTCTCTACTTTTTCCAATGCAAGCGGAACCTAAGGTGTTATCCCGCCAGGGATTTTACCAACTCCGAATTTTTCAGAGATTTCTCGAACACACTCCCTGTGCTCGACCTCCAACGCTTTCTAGGGTTGAAGTCCTTCCGGACTCTGCACTGTCCCCGTCACAGGACTCCGGCCTCTCTGTTCTCAGACTTGCTTCTGAGACTCCAATCCGACCTGCACTCACCTGCACGACTCGAATAACTCAAAATGACTCTGAGTTAAAGAGAACCAAAATTCAACTGCTTAGCCTCCTCAACGCACTCTATGCGGAGGTATTCGACTGCACTCGATGCAGGAGTCTCCTGGCTTAAGCAGAGAAACAATTGAACTCATTCTCTCAGGCACTCAGCTTCTAATTCTTCCACATAATCACGTACACAGCATACGAAAGAAGGATATAACCAGAAACAAGGATAAAAAGGCATAATCCCAACAATACACAAGGGATAATCACGCCCATGGGATGGGATTCAACTTAGTCGCTCCTGATGGATGAGAGTAAGAGTTCTCCTATTGAACCTCCCCTATGTTAGGACCACATAATGTACCATTTTTTCCATTCTTTTTGCCATTATTATACCCTTGATCACCTGTATTTAGCCCCATATTATCACTTCATATGATCACTCCAAGGTATACAACGTCCTTTCTCATTACTATATGTTTAATCTGTTTTGCATAATACTTTACATTACTTTTGGACCTAACCATTGATTAGAAGCGCATAAGTGTCCATATTTGCAGAATTGTATTCAAGGCCGAT
>ML786629.1:120557-131282 GCA_009831015.1 Picea engelmannii
AATCTCTTCAGGATTTTGCATGGCCCAATTTTCTTCATCTTGAGCTTGTTATATGTTCCCCTTGGGAACCTTTCTTTCCTCAGGTGCGCCAGAACCATGTCCCCAACCCCAAACTGAAGTTGTCTTTTTCTCTGGTCGGCTCTACGCTTGTACTCTTGATTCGTCTTGTGCAGCCGCTCCTTCACTTCTACATGAAGTTCTTGCATGGCTTCTGCAAATTCTTCAGCCCTCGTGCTGCTAGTCTCAGCCTGTTCCGACTCCCTGAGCTCAGACAATCCTCTCGGCTGTGTCCCATACAAAATCTGAAATGGGCTCTTGCCTGTACTCCGATTCACCGAATCGTTGTACGCAAACTCGGCCTGTGGTAAGATCTGATCCCAACTGCTGTGATGCTCCGTCACCAGGCTCCTCAACAGATCTCCCAAGCTTCGGTTAACTACTTCGGTCTGCCCATCTGTCTGTAGATGATATGTAGAACTGAATGCCAACTCAGTCCCCAGCTTATTCCATAGCGTCCTCCAAAAATGACCTATGAATTTTGTATCCCGATCCGAGACTATGCTTCTCGGCAACCCATGCAACCGAACAATTTCTTTGAAAAATAAATTCGCGATGTGCGTAGCGTCGCTCGTCTTGTGACACGGTATGAAATGTGCCATCTTCGAGAACCTATCCACCACAACAAATATGGAATCAACTCCTCGCCGTGTTCTCAGCAAACCCAATACAAAATCCATACTAATGGCCTCCCATGGCCTCTCGGGTATGGGTAACGGCTGATAGAACCCTGTGTTCTGCTTTCCTCCTTTCGCGTGTTGAAATATCCTGCACCTGTCAACAAACCTCTTCACATCTGCTCTCATGCCTGGCCAAAAATACGATTCACTTAGCTTGGCGAATGTTTTGTCATGCCCGAAATGACCTGCTAAGCCTCCGTTGTGCTTCTCTTTCAGCAAATTCTCTCTCATAGAGCAATCCAGAATGCATAGTTGCTTGCCTTTGAACAGCAGTCCATCCTGTATCAAGAAATCTATCCAAGGGCTCCTGTCTCTGAGGACCGGATTCTCAACAGCTTCGTAAGCTTCGCCAAATTCTGCGTCACCGGCATACATATCCTTCAGATTCTCAAAACCCAAGGTCTTGACTCTGAATTCCTGTAGCAACAAGCATTTTCTGCTCAAGGCATCAACCACCTTGTTCGCAGTTCCCGAAATATACTTGATCACGAATGTAAAGTTCTGCATATACTCTACCCAATTCACATGCTTCTGGTTCAGCTTCTCCTGCTGACTCACGAATTGCAGTGCATGATTATCACTGTACAGCACGAATTCTTTGGGTATTAAGTAATGCCTCCATTTTTTCAATGCCTGTATGACGGCATAGAACTCTTTTTCGTATGTGGAGTAATTCAGCTTCGCATCATCCAGCTTCTCGCTGTAATATGCCACAGGTCTGTCATCCTGACTCAAAACTCCTCCAACAGCATACCCGCTGGCGTCACACTTCACCTGGAAGGTTTTCTGAAAATCAGGCAGCACTAACACTGGCTGCTCGGTTATCTTGCGCTTCAACAGATTGAAGCTCTTTTCAGCCTCGGCTGTCCACTGAAAAATTTTATGCCGCTTTTTCACAGTGTCCATCATCGCGACACTGATTCCACTGAAATTCCGAATAAATTTCCTATAGAAGCTGGCCAAACCATGGAAGCTCCGTACCTCAAAAATATTTCTCGGCGATGGCCAATTCCTGATCACATTCACCTTTTCAGGATCCATCTTCAACTCGTTTGCCGAGATTACAAAACCCAGATATATGAGCTCTGTTTGAATAAATGAGCACTTCTTCAAATTAATCAACAGCTTCTCCTGCTGCAGTCTTCTCATCACAGTGGCCAAATGCTTCAAGTGCTCTTCCCTGGTTTTACTGAAGATCAGTATATCGTCCAGGTACACTACCATAAACTTGCCAATGAATTCCCGCAGGACTTCATTCATCAGCCGCATAAAAGTGTTGGGTGCATTTTTCAACCCGAACGGCATAACCAGCCATTCGTACAAACCCTCGTTTGTCTTGAATGTTGTTTTCCATTCATCTCCCTCTCTCATTCGGATCTGATGGTATCCGCTCTTGAGATCAATCTTGGAGAAATAATTTGCCCCACTCAGGCAATCCATCAAGTCATCCATTCTCGGCAATGGAAACCTGTACCTGATGGTGATCTTATTAATCGCCCTGGAGTCTGTACACATCCTCCAACCTCCATCCTTCTTCGGGCTTAGTACTGTCGGAACAGCACACGGACTAAGACTCTCTCTCACTAGCCCTTTATCCTGGAGATCCTGAACCTTCCATTTGACTTCCTCATTCTCTTGAGGTGTCAACCTGTACGCTTCCTTATTCGGTAGGCTTGCTCCAGGTATGAGGTCAATATGATGACTCACACTCCTCATCGGTGGCAACGAACGAGGTAGTTCGTCCATGATGATATCAGCGAACTCTCCAAGCAGTTGTTGAATCTCCTCTGGCAAGTCGTCCATTCTCGTTCTTGTCAAGACAACTCTCGGCTTCTTGACAACAAAGAACTGTGGATCTTCATCCTTCTCTAGCTCTGTGAGAAGCTCTTTCCCACTCATGAGAAGTATTTGGCTATTAGCCTCCGGCTTTACTTCTTGATACTTATCCTTTATCGGAAGCAACTTATGGAGTCTCCCATCCTTCTCCAAGGTGTAGGTGTTCATCCTCCCATCATGAACAACATTTATATCATACTGCCATGGTCTACCCAGCAGTATGTGGCATACATCCATGGGAATGACGTCACACAAAATCTCGTCATGATAATTCCCAATTTTAAATGTAACTAAGCACTGTTTAGTGACACTTACCCGGTGTCCTTTTTGTAACCACGAGACCTTATATGGACTCGGGTGCCTAGTTGTTTCCAGCTCCAGCTTTCCGACCATCTTAGCTGCAATGAGATTATCAGTGCTCCCGCTGTCAATGATGACCTTGCACTTTCGGTTCTTGGCGGTGCAAGCCGTCCTGAACAGTCTGCTCCTTTGCACTGAGTGGTCCACCTCCTTCTCAGGTGTCAAAAGAATCTTATGCATTCCAATCGATCTTCCGCTGTCCGCATCCTCACCCTCAACATCACGCCTCTGCTGTGCCTCAGCGATGTGAGATTTACCCCCGTCCATCTTCCTCTCTGGACAGTCCACGGCTTTATGACCGTCTTTACCACACGTGAAACATGTGATAACTCCTCCTCTGCCTCTTCCTCTACCGCGGGTACAAGGAAATGTATTTGCATCAGCGTATCCTCCCTACTGATCATCTTGTTGTCTCCTCGGCTCAGCATTTTGCTGCCTTTGCTGTGAGGTTCCACCTCTCTTAGCTTTTCCCTGAGGTCTCTTCCAATCTTCCTTGGGCTTTTGAATTTCTTTCTGGGCAACCGCCTTGCCTCTAGGCTAGCTCCTGCCTCGCCCTCGCTGTCCCTGCTTGCGGCTCAATTTCTCTTCGGCTTTCATAGCCATCTGATACGCATCCTCGACTGTGCGGATGGTCAGCATGCTCAATTCATCCTGAATGTCATACCTAAGACCATTCAGATACCTCACCACCTTTTCGTCATCACTTTCCCGATGACCAGCTCGAATATTGAGCCTGTAGAATTCCTCGGTGTATTCCTTCACCGTCATCAACTTCTATCTCAGGTTCTGCATGCGCTTGAACAGAGTGATCTGGTAGTCCCTTGGAATGAACTTTGCCTTCATCTTGGCGATCATCCGATCCCAGCTTTTGATCTTCTGCTTGCCTTTGGAACGTCTGTCTGCCTGCAGCTCATCCCACCATAAGGCTGCATGTCCCTTCAGCTTCGTGACGGCATGCCTTACCTTCTTTTCTTCTTCGATATCCTCATAATCGAAGTAGGTGTCGAGTGATCGAATCCAATCCAGCAGCTCCTCAACATTTAGACTTCCCTCATAGACAGGAATGTCCATTTTTGTCTTCGAGCTCATCCTCGAAATGGCTTTGATCAACCTCTCTGTCGAGGCATCTTCTGCTGAGACCTCTTCTTGGCCATGTCCAGCTTCCTCTTCAACCTCAGGATCGCTGAACTCTGCTGTACCAGCTCCATGCCTCTGGGTGGCCTCCATATCTTCGAGTCTCGCCCTGAGATCTCGTATTTGTCGTTCCATCTCTGGATTCCCTGCTGGATTTCCTGCTTGCCTACCTCTTCTTCGCGCGTCCCTGTCCTCACGATCAGGAGACTACCTTTCTCTCCTGGGCGACATTATATCTCTTCTATCTCTGTTCAGAAACAAAGGTGTTCCAGCTCTGATACCACTCTGATGCAAGTCGTGTGTATCAGAGTACTCCTCTTCCTTTCACCTGAAATACCCGACAAGTTCCAGGCTCTAATACCACCCTGACGCAACCCCACCCTCGGCGGCACGGTCGCCCCACCAGGACATTCTCTTTCTCCACGACCCGAAGAGTCGACACTCTTCCAACTCCCTCAGGAGTTCTTTACCCACAGTTACTTCCGGCGATCCTCGCTTCTTACTCTAACAAAGGATCGGTTTTCGCGGCTTCGTGAATTCTGCGACAGGGAGTTTGACTCTCGGCTCCCAAGACCCGATACTTTCGGTCAACGTTGACTCTGTCTTGTCATATCGGTTCCTTGCGCTATCGTGACTCACGATTCTATGCCACCGAATGCTCAAACCCCGAGACCCGAAGT
Organism: Picea engelmannii; assembly: GCA_009831015.1. Lineage (NCBI taxonomy): Eukaryota > Viridiplantae > Streptophyta > Pinopsida > Pinales > Pinaceae > Picea > Picea engelmannii. The sequence continues at coordinate 125,305 of ML786629.1, forward strand.
GCCGAGATGCCGATGACTCGGAATCTCGCGACCTCGCCTACTCGTCACTTCCGGGGTCAGACTTTGAGGCCTCCAAACCCCGAGACCCGATATTCCGAGATCAATTGTCACATCATCAAATCCCGACGTACATCATGCAAACGTTCCGGGACGTCGCGTTTCGCCTCCTTGTGACCTCACCCTATAAGAAACAAGAATCTTCCGTCGCGAACTCCCGATGCATCTGTCCTACGAGTCAGGTCGCGATCTCAGTGATTCTCCACGACGATTCAAGTCGTCGATTCTCTTCCTCTGGAAGATTTTCTCCGTTCTCTACCTTTTCCAATGCAAGCAGAACCTAAGGTGCTATCCCGCCAGGGCTTTTACCAACTCTGACTTTTTCAGAGATTTCTCGAACACACTCCCTGTGCTCAACCTCCAACGCTTTCCAGGGTTGAAGTCCTTTCGGACTCTGCACTGTCCCCGTCATAGGACTCCGACCTCTCTGTTCTCAGACTTGCTTCTGAGACTCCAATCCGACCTGCACTCACCTGCATGGCTCGAATAACTCAAAACGACTCTGAGTTAAAGAGAACCAAAATTCAACTGCTTAGCCTCCTCAACGCACTCTATGCGGAGGTATTCGACTGCACTCAATGCAGGAGTCTCCTGGCTTAAGAAGAGAAACAATTGAACTCATTCTCTCAGGCACTCAGCTTCTAATTCTTCCACATAATCACGTACACAGCATACGAAAGAAGGATATAACCAGAAACAAGGATAAAAAGGCATAATCCCAACAATACACAAGGGATAATCACGCCCATGGGATGGGATTCAACTTAGTCGCTCCTGATGGATGAGAGTAAGAGTTCTCCTATTGAACCTCCCCTACACATTCTATGCGGAAGATTTCAACTGCACTCTATGCAGGAATCTCCTGATTAAATCAGTGGAATAAGTGAACTCATTCTCTCCTTTCCCCCCAGATTTCTGATCTGCCATGAGATCACATATGCAGCATATATAATGAAAGCATAACAAGAAGCAAGCATACAACAACATAAGGTTAACAATATACAGAGAATAATCACAGCCATGAAATTGAATCAAATTCCTCTATTAATTCAATATCTGTACATGGGGATTCTCCACCAGCTCTCTGTTTGTTCTCCTTCCTTATCCTCAATGCTAATGCTGATATTGACTCTACAATAATACAAAGGAGGGTGTCTATATCCTGTTTTCCCCCTCAAAAGCTAAATTGTCAAATCTAGACTTAATGGTCTTATCTACCTGCACTAAATCTACTCTCTCTGCATTAAATCTAATAAGTGTCTCTGATGTACAAGGACGAGAGCTTATCTGCTCGCGGTCTATTTCAGTATACAAGTACGCCTAAATATGGAGGCTTTTATGTAAACGACGACACTCATCAAAATGGTCAAAACCGTGATGCTGGCGTCACCCTACGGTCTTTTCCTTTCTCTAAATGCAGCCTCGCGTGACGAGGTGCGGATTCTCCTGCATCACTTTGGTTTCCATACGAGACCTTAGAGCGGCCAACAGAGCCGTTAAACTCGTCAGGGTGGTCCATTTCAAACGGCTTGGGTTATTTAGACAACCTCGGACCGGTTCCACTCTCCCAGTTGACGGACGGTCAGTTTCGCCCGTCAACAAATGGCGCTAGAAGGAGGGCCAAACTAAATTGATGGCACGAGGTGGTCGCAAGACTCCTACACCCCCTAATCGCTCCCCTATAGTGACTAGAAGCCGTTCATTTGATAGTATCCCCTCTCAAACAACAACTACTTCAACCCAAGATCCTCAGATCACAGTTGAGCCAACAACCCCTAATCCTACAGGTGGTGATATACAAGAAATTTTTAGACAATCTCTTATTAAATCACATAAAGACTTTGCTAGTCTTAGGCAACCAAATCTCCCGTGGGGTAAACCTCTAGACTTCTCTGAAGTCAGAGAACAACTAGGTGATATAGACCTTACTGTGAATCCTATAGATCCAAACAATAATCCTGCTGCAGGAGGATCTAGGATACCTCCTTCACCACCTCCCTCATCTCCTTCTTCTTCTGGAGGAGACTCCTCTTCTGACGAAGGCAAATCACCTTCTCAGCCTTCTACACCCACTACCCCAATGGAAAATCAGAACAACCCCGCTAGACCTTGGTTGGACCAGGATGCTGTGGCTGTACCTGGAGACCAACACCCTTTTCCTAAGCATCCGGAGAAATGGCTTCCTAAGTTTGATCCCGATTCAAAACAGGTAGCCGAAGATCATATCAAAAAATTTATGCTAGCCATCAGACTCCATAATGTAGAACATGAAGATGTTGTCTGTAGGTTGTTCCCTTACACCTTTGAGGGTAATGCATCCACTTGGTACTTTTCCTAGCAGCCTCACACTATAGTGTCCTGGGAGAAATTTGAGTCATGCTTTTTGGAAAAATTCGGAGATGGTAAACCTCCCGAAGTTTTAGTCATGGATCTTTCAAACTTAAAAATGAATGCAAAAGAAAAAGTTAAAGATTTTAGTCAAAGATTTTTAACACTTAAGAATAGAATCCCTGCAGACTCTATGCCTGCTGAGAGTCTTGTAATAGCTTACTACACTAAAGCTCTACATCAAAGTATAGCTATTTGGGTGAAAAGATCCAAAAAGGCCATGTTGTTAGAAGCCTTTGAAGAGGCTACTCAAATTGAAAAATACATTCTTAGTCTTAAGGATTCTTCTAGCAATGAAACTGAGACTGTTTCTTCTTCCAAGAAAAAAATTGAAATTCTCCCCAGACCTACACAAAACAAAACTCAATCCGAAAACTATGATTTGGAAAATTTAACCAAAGTTGTACAAAATTTATCTAATCAGGTCGTAGACTTAAAAAGGTCGACTGAAGAAGCCTCTTCGAGAAAAGGACCCTACAAACCCCCTTTCCGAAAGCCTTTTCCCCAAAACCGGCCTAATCCAAACCCTGAAGACTTGAACCTAGAAAGTTTGCAATGCGCACTACAGACAATTCTAGGAGCCCAAGATGAATTGATCCCTCCTGACATCCCTCAAGAGGAAGTTGAGCAGGAAACAACTCAAGAAGAAGACTCTTCTCCAAATATCTTTGGTCACCTCTCATATAGTATCTTCCAAGCAAACTTTGAGACTGTGCACCCTTATAATACTAGGAGTAAGACTGCGAATAAACCTCCTGCCAAGAACACTACAACTTTACCTCCAAAGCCCTCTAAATCAGTAGAAACTAAACAAAGTAATGATAGCCCTAAAATAGATTATGATGTTGTTGAAGATCTTAAGAAATTACGGGCTAACATTTCTATTTATGAGTTGTTGAAATTTCCATTTTTGTTACAGAAGATGTTGCAAAATATTTCAGACAATGGCAAGAATGGTAATTCAAACGGTAATAAGGTTGTGCAAAGAAAAGTTACACAGAAGACTTCCACTAAAAACAATTCTGATCCTCAAAGCAAAGGAAGCCTTCCTATAACTCTTGTAAATAATGTAAATAATAATGTAAATAGTGTAAATAATTCAGATAAAGTAGTCGTAGAGAATGCGAGTAAGAAACCTCAAGCTACAACTCTGAGTACTCACAAGAATGTTCTTCCTTTTCTTTTAACTTTCGAAATCTTCAACAGAAATGTGCATAACTGTATGGTTGACTCAGGAGCATCGTCAAATGTGATGCCCTAGTCAGTCTGCCAAAAGATTAATGCTGAAGTAGAACCATCTTCTTTGAAAATCATACAACTTGATCGAACAGATGTTAAAGTTATGGGTGAGTTAAAAAATGTATTGATTATATTATCGTCTAATCCTAAGGTTCATCAAGTTATTTATATAATTGTGGTGGTTATTCCAGAAGTGTATGGTATGTTTTTGAGCAGGGACTGGTGAGAGCAGCTGCACGGTTACTTCGCAATGGACTGGTCTAATTTATGGCTTCCAGAAAATGGCAAGCCGAACAAGATCAGGGTGAATCGTGAGCGTTATCTCAAGTTCACGGTAACAGACTTGAATGACCCCAATGAACCATACACATCTCCAGTTGATTCACCTGAAGTCCAAGGGATGGACACCTATTTCAGAAATTTCATGCTTGAAATTTCACCTATCAACAATCCAGAACAACAGTCTGAGATCTTAGCATATACGCAACCAACAACTTCTATCCAACAACTTGATGAACCTGATAGAAATCAAATTTGGTCTTTGCATTTTGACGGTTCCAAGTCTAAAGAAGGAGCTGGTGCAGGCTGCATCATTATCGATCTGGCAGGTAATAAAACATTATTGGCTTGTAGATTAGAATTTGAATGTACTAATAACATTGCAAAGTATGAGGCTTTGTTACAAGGTCTCAGAAAAGCCTTAGACATGCACATTCAAAATCTAGTTGTATTCGGCGACTCTGAGATAGTGGTCAGACAGGTGAGAAATTCTATACACTGTCTTACCCCGCATCTCAAATGTTATCAGTCTGAGGTATGGAGTTTAATAAACAAATTTTCTTCTTTTAATATAAATTCCATTCCTAGATCAAATAATACTGAAGCAGATCTACTCGCTAATGTTGCCTCTAAACTTCTTCCTGCAGAAGGCTTATCTCCAAACGCATTCTCCGTGGAGCTATTGTTTCGACCATATGTTCCAGACAATATCACGAACTGGAGAGTATTTGACGATGATCAGCAGATCATTAACTTTCTGCACATGGAAGAAACCTTCCAAGGCGCTGTGATAGATGAACAAATGCATGATGACAATTTGTATGACTTTACGATAATACCTAATCCAAAATCTTCTGAAGCTCTATCGGACATGGTAAATTCCTTACCCAAATCTGTTGCTAGATTAGAAAATTTTTATGATTTTGAAGATAAATTCAAAAAAACGGTCAATTGTAAAACCAACAGTTCCTCATTAACTTATGAAAAAGTCAATTTAAGAACTAGTGAAAACCCTCAGTGTATCAACTTAGGCTTGGGATGTTCTAAACAAGAAAAAGCTGCTTTTGTTAAATTATTTAAAGAATTTAAGGATGTCTTTTCTTGGACTTATGAAGATCTTAAAATGTTTGACCCTAATATTATACAACATGTCATCCCAATGAAGCCCCAAACCTTGCCTTTCCAACAGAAACTAAGAAAAATGCATCCCAAGCTAGAACCGACTGTACAAAAAGAATTGAATAAACTCCTAAGTGCTAAAATAATTTTCCCTGTTAGACATACTCAATGGGTATCCAATCTCGTCCCAGTGCGGAAGAAAAACGGGGAAATTCGGCTTTGTGTCGATTTCCAAAACCTCAACAAAGCGTCTGATAAAGATAATTATCCTATCCCTCCTATGGAACAGATACTTCAACAAGTATCTGGTTCCGAGAGGCTATATTTACTAGATGGTTTCTCTGGATACAACCAAGTTTTAATGTCTCCGCCAGACCAGTTGAAAACTACCTTCCGTACCCCGTGGGGCACCTATGATTATCGCAAAATGCCCTTTGGATTGATTAATGCCGGTGCTACCTTTCAGAGAGCAATGGATATTGCTTTCTGAGGCTTGATCAATCACTCTGTGGTAGTCTACCTAGATGATGTAACCATTTATTCTAAAAACAAAGATGATCATCTAGCTCACCTACGAGCTGTTCTGCTACGATGTCGTAAATTCGGCATCTCCTTGAACCCCAAGAAATCCATCTTTGCAGTAGAACAGGGTAAATTACTAGGATTCATTGTTTCTAGTGATGGAATGATTATTGACCCCGAGAGGACACAAGTCATCGCTAAACTCCCCCCACCTACCTCCAAAAAATCTATGCAGTCCTTTCTAGGCCAGATCAATTTCGTGAGAAGATTCGTCCCTAGTTTCTCCAAAATGGTCAGACCTCTCCAGAATCTGATTAAGAAGGACACCCAATATCACTGGGGACCCACTGAAAACCAAGCTTTTAACGATATAA
>ML786629.1:136317-162036 GCA_009831015.1 Picea engelmannii
GTCTGCGGGATAACCCTGACTTTCCTGGTATTGAACCACCCCATGAAACCCTCGGGGAATCATCAAAACCCCCTTCTGTTCAAACTGTTGCTCCACCTTGCGATCAGTGTGGGTTGTGGTTGGAGAGATACTACTTGGATGTCGCAAAATTGCAATCCAAAATTCACGATTTGGAAAACCAAGTAGCAAAGCTCACTGGTCATAATGAAAAAGAACAACCCAACGACAAGAAGCAAAGAACTACGGGTTCGATCCTGTTCAAAAATGTCGAGTCTGCTACAACAATTGTCAATTCAAAATTGACATAGTCTCAGCATCTGTGATGGTATAATTTTCGCTCATTTATATTACACTCTGTGTACATATTTCACCTGCTCTGTTACATAAGCATGCTTCGCTGTATATAATTTTGGTTTTGATGAATCATTTTGGTTATAGTTTAAGATTGGATTGGATTTGGTTTTAATTTAATGGATCATCAAATAGATATGATTGTCCAAATTTAGTTCGATGCCCTGTTAATAAGACAAGTTGTTATATTTTAAAAAATAGACTGTTGTTAGTATTTCAATTTTCGAATACAGTCAATGGTATGATTTGAATTAGTTATGGGTAAAAATGATTGATGAATCGGTTAGCTATTTTTGCCTTTCAACCAAATCGGATACTTTTCTGTTGATACATAAGCAATTGCAATTTATTTGATTCTCATTATTGTTCGAATTGGATTCTGTTCAAGGTTTCGATTTCACTTCTATAATTAACTCAGTAAAGATTTGTATTGATTATTGCCCAATTCATGAATCCTATCGATTTTATCGCGCCTCTGTCTGTTGACTGTGTGGTGATCAAACATGAAGACTTTTTAGTTGATATTCATGGAGTTTGATTTTATCCGATTACAAAGGATGTTATTTACATATCGTTCTTTCAATTGAATGATATCAATCTGCTGTTATGATTATAATTGGTCAATGATAATTACGACTATACCTGTGAACTATTTGAAACTCAGCGAACGAAGTCTATGGCTAGATTCTATGGATACAGTTATGCATGAAATCGTGACAATTTTCTATATTGGCAATGGATTGAATGATATGCTAATCAATAATGATTGTTTGTATTTCATATGATTTGGTTTACCATTGGTTGCATTTATGAAACAATCTTGTTGAGATTTGATTCGATTTTATGTCAATTGGAAAAACAGAGTATTCTTACTCTGTCCCGATTTGCATTCTTTTGATTTGGTTTAATTTAAAGAAAAATTGAATCATTAGTAATTAGTTTTGGATTTTATTTGATTATATCTAGTTCTGTTAGCTATTGTTGACTAGCTACAGAATCAGATGATTCTGTAGCTGAGTCTGTAAAGTCATTTTTTTTATTGTTTTTCTAATAAAACATCCTTCTAATTTGATCTTTGTGTTCTATTGCAGGCAAATTTGAATTGGCAATAGATATGATGAGCAGTTAGGAGATGATCTACAGATTTGACTTGCATTTTGTTTCCTTAGTTTAGGAGATTTTGGGATATTTCCCCAGATTTTGTAAAACAATTTGCTATTATTCACAACGATGTTTTACCTTGTGAGAAACCTATATAAACCTATGGTTTTGTAATAATCTATCATCCTCAGTGGTGGGAGAACAAGGATATGTAATTCTGATTCAAACTGGAGAAGAATTGATGTTTTGTCATAGCTTTTGCTTTTCAATATATCAACACTTTGTCCCGAGTTTTGTATATCATTTTGTTTATAGTTTAGTATTACTTTGCTATCTAAATCAAATACAAGTGATATAATTTCTTACTGCTATACATATCTTGTTGCTTCCAAAGAGATAAAGAACATAACAGTCGTTGATTCATTTTATGAATGATAGCTTTGTCTTCTTCATAGATTGGATTGTTATATAAGTTTTCTGCATAATAGGTTTCCCTTATTGCAGAGATTTATCATCAGAAAACTGTTATGATTTCTTTTATGTCTTGTTTGTCCTGTAATAACACTTCAAGAAGCAGCATAGATGATCGTTTACGAGAGGCTTAAGGATTAAATGGTGTGAATTTCTTCCTCCAATCAGCTTAAGAAGTCATCATACACAGGGCAGACTTGGAGCGTTTCCAGGTCAATTAGTTAGATGTTTACTGTTTATGTTAAGTAGTTTAATATAAATGATAGTTTAGTTAGATTTATATTACATCGTTTAATTTCAGTAGTTTTTATTTCCTTTTCATAAAACATAAAAGATAAAAAAGAGATTCTTGGTTGTCTTAGGGCAGAGAAAACACATGATTTTTGCAGGTTTTAATCAAATCTGTAGGTTGTCCATAGTGTACATTTGTGAATAAGAAATATTGCAGCTGATAATTAGGCAGTTGATTTGAGTTATTATAATCATAATTAGTACCTTGTATATATAATAGTTAGTAGTTTATAGTTAGAATAGTGTAGTTAGTTTAGTTAGTTTTATTAGTTTCTAGTTTCCTTTATTAGTTCAGTTTCTTTTATTAGTTTTGATTTCTTTTCTTAGTTTTCTTAGTTTCTAGTTTCCTTTAGATTTCTTAGCTCAGATCATTTCTCTTTGGTTTCCATACGAGACCTTAGAGTGGCCAATGGAGCCGTTAAATTCGTCAGGGTGGTCCATTTCAAACGGCTTGGGTTATTTAGACAACCTTGGACCAGTTCCACTCTCCCAGTTGACGGACGGTCAGTTTCGCCCGTCAACACTACTATGCTCTCTAGATTTGGCTGTAATGATCTTTTCATTTCTTCCAGAACTCTCGGAAAATATGAACCAAAAATGAGACTATATACCCTAGACATAATCTTGTTGATGAAAATGAGCATGGTGATCCTTTTACACTTGGTCGAAATAAAAGCAGTCTCAGGAAATGCAGTTTTGTTGGATTCCAGAAACATTCTCAGCAAGTGAGTGTAGTATCTTAAGTGCCTCAATGATCTGAAGTTAACCATCTATTGATGTATATTCTCTGTAATAAATTTTTCAAAACTGACACAGACTAACTGACCAGACAGAAAGCAAATCAATAAGAAACCTAACATGACCTCTACCACAAACTTGTCATTATTTAACCCTAAAATTTGACTTAGCAGAGAACAAACCCACTGGACTTCGATAATCATGACGCTTACACTGGCAGGTAACGAAAGACTCTCTGAGTGACGTTCAGGCTTGACTATGGTCAGCAGAAATAAGGTTTTAACTTCAAGTGGGCACTCTCTATAAATTTTGATGATTTTTTGTTCCTCGAAGGGCTCTAACACTGTGGGGGAGGTGTATGGTATATTGAGATTTTGTCAGAGTGATGGAATGTTTACTTTACATTGAACTTCTGACCCTAATTTATTTAAAATGACTCTTTCTCCCTGAGAATATTGCTCTGCACACTAGCTTACAAATTCAGGGAATGGAAAGACCGTTTCTATGATGTAAGGGACGATGGATACTTGAGCCGCTTCAAGGAAAGGTATGAACGTTCCAACATTGTCCAACAAATTTGATCTAGACACAAAAACGGGTAAAACCATTATCTCTGTGTCGAAAACGTAAAAATCTCTGTCGATTAGGGTTTCCTCCCTGGAGGAGATCTCTTGTTCATTCATGGATAAAACACAAGATTGGCAACCATGGTGAAGAATACCTGTCAAGTGGCGAAAAACATGAGTCTGGTTTGGTTCTAAGATTTGAAATTCGACTGGAAGTTTTGTGCCAAATTTTTGAACGTTTGAATGCTTCAAATTATCATATAATAATGTCGGGGGGTTCCTCCTTTTATAGGTATCTATTGACATCAGCGGTTGGAGAAAACAGTTTCAGGTGGACCAATTTTTGCCCTGATGTGCCTCTGAGGGCGCCACGTGCCCATGATTTAAACCATGTTAATTTTCCCCGGCCCGACCTCTATCGATTAATCCTCGTGTTGTTTCAATCACCAATATAAGCTTCAACCATTGATCTGGGATGCTTCGGGATCTACGGTCCACATTTTCCCAACAGTTTGGCATCGGGGGTTGGAGGCAATCATTTTAGTCAGACTACTTTTTCCCTTGATGTACCTCTACAGGCACCATGCATCTCGTAATGAAACCACGATGGTTTTCTCTAGCCTACCCTCGATTTCTTAATATTCACGTTAGTTAAATCTCCGATACGTGCCTCAGCCGTTGATCTGGGCTGCTTTCAGGATCGATGGTTCGCTGAGTATTTCTTTTTAAATCTCCACTATTTTTTCCATACGTCGCCAGAAATAGCAGGGTCCTATGCTTCATCATATCTCCATGGAGATATAACCATTCACTAAAATTTTTAAGCTCGGATACCATCTGGAAATTATTATGGTGATAACACCCTCTAACCGCTACTCCAAAAAAATGAAGTGACTGGGAGTAGAAGATGATTCACACAAATGGAGATGGTGAAATTACTCCAAGAAATCCTCATACTTTGAAATCAGGGTGATTGGAAGGGTGCATCTTGAGGTGACGATCATTTATTTCCCTCTCCCTCACAAATCTACATGGGCTAACCCTCTCTCTCTCTCTCTCTATTTTTTAAATAAAATGGGTCCGACTGATGATAAATGATACTAAACCACTACAATACAAAACGTTCTCCCAATCAAATTTTCAAACCCTCTAATTTCTCTCATGGGAGAAATTCACCCCTAAAAGTTTCCTTAGGCCCAATCAAACCATGAATGAGATAACATATGATGTGCTCTTAGAGGCTATAATCTTCCAAGAGTAACACCATGCCAATAGTGGATTATTCTACTGTGATGTACAATAATAAATCCATGATGTAGTTTGAAAGACTCAACAAAGGGGATGAAAAGAATCACTTTATTAAGTGAATTGAAGGATCATTGCACGAACTCGTCCCAAACAAAAGGGACCCCCTTTTTCAACAAGGGCATAAATTCGTTGGTGATATCGACATAGTTTTCTATGAAACATCGAAGGAAATTAGATTTTTCTTGAAGACTCTATAATTGACGAATGTTACATGGGGGAGGAAACTGAACTATTTTCTCAACCTTCAAAGGATCAACCATGATCCCCTTGTTGGAGATGATAAATCCGAAAAAACGCCTATAAATAACACAAAAGATGCACTTTTGCGGGTTTAACCAAATGTGGTAGTACCAAAATATTTCAAAGATAATCCTAAGATAGGATAGATGATTCGCTCTCTTGCAAGAGAGAGTAGCGATATCATCTAGGTACACCTCAAAAATATGGTTTAAATCATGTAAAGAAAATGACATGGCCCACTATAACGTAGCTCCAACATTTTTCCAGCCAAAATGAATTTTCTTATACACGAAATTCCCCCAAGGACATATGAATGTAGTATTATGTTGATCCTCGGGCTAGATCTGAATCTAATTGTAACCGAAAAAACCATCCATAAAGGAAAATATTTCACTTAATGCACACTCATCGATAATATAATTGATAAATGGTGTGGATAAAATGTCCTTCAGACAATCTTTGTTCAAATCATGGAAATCCATACATATGCATATGGTTCCTTGCTTCTTATCTATAGGAACAAGGTTTGACACCCATTCAATAAGAGGAACCAGGTAAATAAAATTGGACTTATGCAGTTTCTCTACCTCAACCTTTATAACTTCTCCCTTCCTAGGATTTACAGGTCATAATGTTTGACGAAAATGATTATCATTGTCACATGTTTGAATTTTTTGTTAGACAATGCGAGTGTCAACTCATGGAATTTACTCATAGGACCAAAAAAAAACATTGCAAAACTCTTTGAAAAAAGAGGTCTACATGCAGATATCTTTAGGAGAATAGTCCACATCGATGAACACATTTTCTACGACGCCATGGGTCTTGGAGATGTTGATCAGAATAGTTTTCGATATATTAGCCATGTTCCCCTCAACATAAACACCATGCGTTTTTAGGGGGTTCATGGGGTGATCAACACCTCCTTTCACAGTTGATCAAAATTATCCATATTTTACTTGACTAAGTTATGGAAGGAGGAACGATCGATGATGCATATCCTCCCATGGTCGTCCCGACCCTTCATTTCCTCAATAATATATGTTTATGAAGACATGATAGTGTCAATAAAATTGAGTGAAGTTGAAGAATTATATCCCCACAAGAGCTTTGGGAACTGATCCTCTTCTTCTGTCCATTAAGGAGTTGGATCAAAATCTACAAAATCTTGCTTGTTTTCTTGATAATCTATCTTTACTATAGACAATGACATGACCATTTCAACATGCATAAGACGTTCAATTGATTTGCATGGTGAGGGTAACACCCAAGGATCCTCAAAGTATGTGGTTGATAATGAACCTACTCAAATGACTAGGGTCAAGGGGATTGTGTTTTGGTATCCAACCAGAGTAGCACAGATATACAAAATTGGTGATGAGAAATTAAAAGTTCCAATGAGAGAAGGACACGTCCCAACACCAATTCTCTCAGTTTTTGTCTGATATTTATCTATCAACGAGACCGTAGATCCCAAATTTTCTGTGGATTAAGAGTGGGTAAATAATGTTTGGTCTATATTTATGATATTCTCTTCGTGAGGGAATCTTAAGACTTGAAAAATCAAGGGCACCGTAGTCTTCTTCTCATTAATATTTTTCCAAAGACTATTACCATGCTCAAAACCAAGATATGGATAAAAAATTCATGAATTCATAAAGTTTATTAGGGCTTCATTGGCCAAAAGCCACCTCATCACCATGTTTTACCCACTTGGATCCACATCACCTATGTCCATCTAACCTGGCACAAACATGGCACTTTCCACATATTCCATCGACCCCTGTCTTATGATTCCCCCAAATGGATGAATTTCACCAAATATCGCTATTATATCAATGATCTGTAGATTTTTGGACTGGTACTCATCGAAGTACCTATTTACTCCACTTGAAAACCACTCCGACGTGGTTTTCTCTGATGGGTCATCTCCATAGATCCAATGACCCTCAGTATTTGGATCCAACAACCCTGACCACATAGGTGACTCTAAATTGCTTGATAGTTAACACCTGCATCTCTATTCTCTTTCAAGTAATCATGTGGGATCCATAAAAAATATACAACAATCATTTTATAACACCTTTCCCATGATCAACAAACCTCATTTGTTCTCGGAGTTCCTCCTACCAGAGTACTTCCTCCCCAGAGGCATGTTCCACTCTGACAAACATACTATGACCATACATACTCTAACATATCAGATGGTGATGTAGGAGCATCGATCCACCTTATTAATCACCAGCAAGCTAACACATCCACACACAAGGAGGAATGGGTTCTAAGGGAAGAGAGGCGCCAACCCTCTCATTTTGAGCTTAAATTTAAATTTTTTAATGTAATTAAATGTGAGTTAATGTTTGGAGGCTTAGGAAAGGTCGAGCCCATGTGATTGACATACCGAGTTATTGTAATGGGTAGAGTAACCTTTAATGGATGACAAGTAGGTGGATTTAGTTCTGATTCAAACTAGATGGTAATTCAATGAAAGTTAATGCGAGTAGGTGGAGGAAGGCTCGAGAGCCCCTCTTTTGTAAAATATCTTTTTTTTCAAACTTAGTTAGTCAGTTTTGGAGAGATTATCAGAGAGATCAAGAGAAGAGAGAAGAGTTGAAGAATCTATTACAGTCCATCCTTTGTAAAAACATCTTGTACAGAATCATTCGGATTAATACAAAGAGAAATTTTTCTTGTTCATAAGGTTGTTATGTATATCCTGTGAATGAATGAATGTTTACTTTCAAAATGTTTTGTGTGTATATGTGTGGATGTTGTTAGATGCATATTTGTTTCCCTTTGTATGAATAGATATAAATTCTCTATCTGCATTTTGTTTGAGTGTTATGGGCTCTTAGTATTGTGCAAGGAGTGCACACTAGAGTGTTGAAAACTCTATGAAGCCAATGCAAGGAGTGCATTTTGGATTCTGTTTCGAGTTCAATGAAGAGTGTTCTATTAAGAACCTGTTAACGGACGAAATCGACCATCCGTCAACTGAGAGAGTGGAACCGGTCCGAGGTTGTCTAATAACCCAAGACGTTTGGGATGAACCACCTTGACGGGTTTAGCGGCTCCATTAGCTGATCTAAGGTCCTAAGAAAACAAAAGGAAACTAATCTACAATAACTAACTAAAAATATCAATTAAAACAAACTAAACTAATCTAACTAAAAGGACATAAAACAAACTAATAAACTAATCTAACAAAAACTAACTATTAAAAAAACTAACTAATCTAACTATTCTATATATACAATCTACTAACTAATACTATACTAACTCTAACTAATTCACTATCTAACTACTAACGGAAATATAACTTATTCACAAAATATACAATATCTACACTTCACAGATTTGAATAAAACCTGAAAAACTCGTTTGCGTTCTGTCCTAAGGCAGAGAGATATATTTTTTGTTGATTTTATATTTTTATGAACAAGAAATAACACCTAGAAAACAAACTAAACTAAACAACTAATACACTCATTCTAATTACACATCTATCTAAACATATATCTAATTAAACTACTTAAATTAAACAAATTAACAAAAATAAATCACAAACTAACCTGAAGGAATGCTCCAGATTTGTCCTATGTATGATGACTATCTTAGCTGATCGGAGGGAGGAAACCCGCACTGAATTATCCAGGATCTTCTCGTAAACGATAGATGTAGTTCTCTTCAAGTATGATTATAGGACAAACAAGACATAAAAATCACAACAATCATATGATTTATAAATCTCCACAATTAGATAAACCCGTATGTAAAGATTTATACGAAATAATTCAATTGATGAAGAAGATAAATCTATCATTCATTAACTGAATCAATTAATTCCTGTCCTTTTAAAGTATTGAAAGAAATCAGATATGGATGAAACATTAATTAATTCATATCATTTTGCAATAGACTAAGATAGCTAAAGTAGTCTATAATCAATTGCTAATCATAAGCATAAACATGAAACAAAAGATTGATATTATGAAAGCGAAAGCTGTAGCAGAACATCAACTTCTGTCTCAGTTTGTATTAGAAATCCATAGCCTGGTTCTCCCACAAGTGAGGATTCTCCTTATTACAAAAATAATAAGTATTTAAAGAGCTTCTACAAGGTAAAACCTCCCTGTAGAAGTTATCAAACTGTTTACAAAAAATCTGGGAAGATATCCCAAGTTTAACTAAACTAGGAAACTTCAATAAAACTAAAAGACACAAATATTCCCCTAGCCTGTCTAGCAAGTCCCATGCAATTCGTATTTCCCTGCAAAGGGTAAAAAATAGACAAGTTAGAAGGATCTTTTATTAATAAAATGATAAAAAATTAATTCTATACACTAGCTACAGAATCATGCGATTCTGTAGCTGGTCTAAATAAGACACAGAATCAACATTAAAATCGATTGAAAATCTTTTAAAGAATCAAATTCAATTAACATCCAATAGCTATTTGAAAACGAATCGTTAAACTTGAAATTATTATACCATTCGAAATCAAACAGGATCAGAATCAATCAACTGATTATAGAGATAGGCGTACTCTGTTTCCTTTGTTACCACAAAATCGAACGAACAGAATCATAATCAATAGTTTTGAAATCGTTTTATATCAATTAGAAACTGATGTAATCAAAACGAATCGTAGGCAATTGTTAAACAGGAGATACGATCGAATCCAACAAGATCATTTCAAATCGTTATAACCGTATTGACATAGCAAACGATTCATGCCACGAGTAGATCGACTCAAGCTAGTGAGAAAATCAATTCAAAATGAAATCATAACAGGATCAGGTAATAGAATTCGAAAGAATTACTTGGTCGTTTGTTATCGCACATTGGGAAAACAAAATCATTCACGAAAACTATTACCCGAAATTACTCATATGATTTTAACAGAATGTCATAAGTTGAACTGAGTTAACAAACTCGTTCGAGAACAGAACTATAATCAAATCTATTTTTAATACGAATACAATTCATAAAATCGAGCAAACTATATTAAGATACAACGATCCAATCAAGTGAACCAAACAGTTGGGGTTTTACATGGTTGTCGCGGATCAAACCGTTCAAGATTCGGGTGCATTTGCACAGACTTAAATGAGAGCATTGTTTTCATACAAAACATAGTAGTTCTTTCCAAATTGAAATTGAACAGAGTTGTGTTCCTGTTCTTAGAAGATTGCACAACACATTACAAGATCGTAACAA
This sequence comes from Picea engelmannii, assembly GCA_009831015.1. Classification (NCBI taxonomy): domain Eukaryota; kingdom Viridiplantae; phylum Streptophyta; class Pinopsida; order Pinales; family Pinaceae; genus Picea; species Picea engelmannii. The sequence goes on from ML786629.1 coordinate 146,604, forward strand.
CCAAACTCATTGAAATTGTTTTCCAATCACAACATATGAACCATAACGAAATCAAATCCAAACATGATCACATTCTAAATTGAGCGTGAAGAATTTCTTGTTCTGAGTAAATACAAAACGAATTCAATTGAAAGAAAATCGTCAATTTCGTTAACTCAATCAGACAAACGAGCAAATCAAATCCAAACAAAAACCATTCAAATCCAATAAAAATCTATCGATGGCTAAACTGGGAATGATCAACAAAATTCCATTTAGTCTTAGCAAAGTGAAAAATATACAGGATAGATATATTATGATAGAGTCATTTGAAAATATAAACAAAGCTTATTCAAAGACCAAATTCCAATCACTATATTAATCCTGGTCATTGACAAAAATTAAAACGATATCAAAATCCATACATGTATGGCGACGAGACGGCTTGATCATGAAAATTCAGAGTTGATAACGGCTGTGGTCGATTCAAAATTCTTGAAGATGATGGAGCCAGTTGTCCTCAGCTTCTTATCAGTTGCTTGGAGTTTGTCTCTTTGATTGGTCAATACCGCAACTTGATTTTCCAACAATTGAATTTTTGATTGGAGTATGGGGACGTCGATGTAGTATCGTTCCAACCATAAATCAAATTGGTCACAGGATGGCTGTGAGGGGTTCGAAAGAGCAGGTGAGGGTTTGATCACATTGTTGAGGGTTTCGTTAGGCAATTTAATCCATGGGTAGCTGGGATCGTTCCTTAGGCAAGGAGGAAGATTTGACACGAAATCGTAAGGTGGCTCGGAGCATAACCCCTGTGAGTAAGGGTACTCACTAGCTAGGAAACGTTCTATGTCAGAGTTTGAATCCTCACTAAGGATTATAGGTTTCTCCTCGACCGAGGGTTTAGGCTTATTCCTAGACATTCTTGAAATCATCTGAGCGTTCTTTTTACCCTTGGCATAGGTCGTAGGGTTTTCCTTGGCCTTTTTTCCCACAGGTCGTTTAATAGTCTCAACCTTCTCAGTTACAGTGTCGGGTAAGTCAACATCAGGTTCGGTCGAGGGTTTAGGAGGAGGCAGTAGGGCATGGAAGGGCATAGGTGGCTCAACCTTTGTTTCATTTACCACAGGTTTGTCAACCTGAAGAGGGTCTGTGTCATCAAAACCATTTCGAGCGATGAAAGCTCTCCAGCTATCACCGTGTGAACTCAAGTGATAAACAATGATAATTTTAATAAGCCCATGGTGGAATAGGCTACTGTTATCCTTCTACCTTTTAAACCTTTTTGACATTTTATATAGGCTACGCTGAAAGACAAAGGTCATATTCAACGGGTATCCCATAAAATTCATTAACAAACATAGGTGGTAGAGAAACATGAGTCCATATCGACCCTCACAGGTCACAAAATTCTTAATTATTATGAAAAGGTCATGCCATTGAGGTTTTAGCATAGATATGGGCATACCTCTGTCACAAACCGTGACTTTGCGCGAAACGAACAGAAGTGGCCATGGAACCTCTTCCACTTTCGAATTTTTGAACCAACGCTGACCTTTGGCAGGTAACCCTGTAGCAGAACTGATAAATTCCTCATTGATTTCCAACTGGACGTCACCCACCTTGGCTCTTCAGCCATCAAACGTTAAGGCGAACTCTTGTGCCACAACTAGATTAAAACCATCGAATCACTGAACAAAGGTGAGCCATCCGTTATCCTCCAAGTCTTTCTGGGCATTATAAAATAATAGCAAGGCTTGGTTTCCATTTGGCTCGATCCTCACCACAGGTGCCATGGAGCCGAGATCATGGTAAGTCTAGGGTTTGGGTCATATCATACACAAGAGCAGAGTGCACAAAGGTTACCCGAGCTAATAGAGGCGAACATGGAATAATGGATAGGCATAAATGCCATCGTGCGAAGGTGGTGGAGTTTATCTCTACCATGCATAATAGTTATTGCCAAAGTACAACCGCCAGCTTATATCTGTTCTACCCATTATAGTTCAACACTCATGTCACTTGGCTGACCAATGAAACGATGGTAAGTGTATAAATAAACGCGTGCAATCAACGTTATACCATATCTTTAAACCATCAACATACAACTTGAAACCAATACCAAATATTTAACCATGCGCCAATGTATCAGCTCATATCAATAGTTTTAACCAATGTGCCGATGGGTATTCATATAATTAACAAGCCAATAGTTATGAAAACACGAACATAGGTATCATATTAAAATATATATATGAAAGATTTAACCTTAACCTTTATGTATTTTCATGGAACCAATGGTCAAGTAGATCAAATAAAAAGCAAATCCAAATGCCAATGCAATACAAAATCAATGAAACCATGTCACACAATCAATTGAAGCATGAATACCGATAAAAGGACCTTTCCAACTGTATAATGATAAATAAAAGGTAAGCGCAATAGGCATATCGACAAAAGAGATGACGACAGTTCAAATAGTGATTTCAATGTAACTTTGAAAGACGAAGTTTTCACGCTTAGAGTCATGAAAACAAAGCGAAAGTAAAGGTGCAAATGTCGCAAAGAATGAAAATGTCGTCTATTTGAAAATTGTGATGAAAAATTGATGTTTGCAAAACATTGGTGTAGGCAGCTTATAAGACAATGGAAAAATGATAATTGGCTGCCAACAATGGCGACACACTGGTAGAAGCAGTTATCTCTGCCAATAAGAAACAAATTCAGATTAGGAAAGCAAAGATAATTCCTAGTCAAAAATAAAAACCATAAAATCGTATAAACATCATCATTAACCATCCTTTCAACAGTGTTTTAAAATATGAAAACTGATAACAATCTTAAGATCAGCAAGTCACGATATTAAAGATAAAATCTCCAATACTGTTGGCATAGCCACTGCTTCCAGTAGGCATCCATAGCCTCAACAGGGTTGCCATTTAACCCACTCTGATATCTGTATCCTGCCAAGAAGTTCTAGATCAGAATAAAGGAAATTAAAGAGGTTTCTTATTTACAAATTTTCATATACCCGACATTGCTTCGCTGCCAGCGGGCTTGTTCAGTACCTCGATGAAGTTGCCTTAGCACCATGCATGCATTTACCCACTGCCAGCAGAGCTGTTCAGTATCCCGACGGGTTTACAAGCACTTCCCACACCTCTTCTTAATAATTTATTTTGTTTTGTTTTTCATAGATATATAGCTGAGCGGGGTGACGCTGAAAATCATGATATTTTAACATATTTTTTCAGACCTCATCAGAATTTTTTAGAACTATCCTTTATTTAGATCCATAAATGTTTTGTTTACAAAACAGCTTCCTAAGACAGGGAGACATCTTATGAGTCATTCCTTTACGGAATGGGGACAGCGTAAAAAGATAATAGATGATCATGACAAGCTTTTCTCAGAGATCGAAATCAGTCAACTTCTTTCAAACAATAGATTTTTCCGACAAAGATATAAATTTCAGCAATAAACTATTGATGTTTGTACAAATTTCTCAGAAGTTATTTTAGCAAAGGAATTTTCTATTGTCTTTGTCTGAAAAGCTCAGAGTACAGGTATGTGTATTTTTCAAAACACAAACTGATAAATTCAAAGAAAAATAAAAAACAAAAGCAAACGAGAAAGCAAACAAAAGCAAAATATGTACATAATATACAAAGGTTGTTATCAAGCAAAGTATCTTTTCAGGGCTTGGCCATTCACCGGATAGGTATCAAGATGCCCTTCAAGATTCTGCAATCGAAAAGAACTGGGACCCAACTTTTCAGCGATTAAAAACGGCCCAAGCCGTAGGTTTTGAAATTTGTGTGCTCTCCCTTTCCCTCATGCGGTTTGTCCCACTTTAGGACGAGGTCGCCTACATCAAAATTCCTATCAAAAGCAGAATTAGAATCGAACCAACTTTTAACCAATTGTTGATGTTGATATAACTTACGTTTATCTTGGGCTCTTACCTCTTCTAGCTTCATCAAAGCGTTAATTCAGTTTTCAAGAGGGGGACAATCTTCTTCTTGGGTTTTCTGCGATAGCTGAAGTGAAGGAAGAAGAATGTGAGGTGGCAGAATTGCTTCTCTGCCATAAACGAGAAAAAAGGGGGAGTTACCTACAACATCTTTTGGTGTTACCCTATCAGCCCATAACGCGTTCAACAGTACGTTGTGCCAATTTTTATGATTTTCAACCACCGTTCTCTTGATGATTTTAATCAAGTTCTTGTTTGTTGATTCTGCCAACCCGTTGCCCTGAGGGTAATAGCTAGCAGAATACTTCAGCTTAATTCCTTTTTCCAAAGCGAACTCGCTCATCTCAAGAGAAGAAAAGTAAGAAGCATTATTGAAAACTAAACAGTCAGGGATACCGAAACGGGTGATAATATTCGAGTTTAGAAAGACAATTACCCGACTGGTGTTGACAGTTATTAATGCAACAACTTCAGAACATCGGATGAAGTAATCTGTGGCTGTCACAATAAACTTGTTTTTTTGTGAGGATGGAGGGTTTATTGGACCTATGATATCAAGGCCTCACTGCTGAAAAGGAGAATCTACTGAAACGGGCTGCAAAGGAAAGGCTGGTTTTTGTAACCGCCCTGATGCTTTCTAACAAATGATACATTTACGACACAAGGCATGGGCGTCTCTAAAAAGCATGGGCCAGTAATAACTGGCTCTCAAAACCTTATGGGCAGTGGTGTCACCACCAAAATGACCACCAGCTTCTCCTGCATACAACTCGAGTAGGAATTTTTCTGCTTTGTCTTTTTCAAGATAGCGCATCAGTACGCCGTCAAAACTTTGACGAAACAGGATACCATTAACCAGATGAAAGGAGGCAGACTTTAACCTCAACGCTCTTCTTTTAGCGGGATCTAGGTGATGGGGGGCTGATCCATGTTCAAGACAGAATCTTATATCGTCATACCAAGGACTGACAGAGTTTTGTGTGCAACAGATTAGACTTTGATCACTTTGTCCTAGGTTTGACGTATTGCTTTCTTCTTGCTGACCCGTTGCTGAATCAACAACTAACTTGCATAACCCTTGGCCTCTCACTATATGAGCTGGGGTAATTTATAAGTCATACTCCTGCAAGGAAGTGACCCAGTTGGCTCTCTTTTCTCCTAGTTCTTTCTGCACTAACAGGTTCCTCACGACTGGGTAGGGGACAATGACTTTCGTCCTTGACTTAAAAAGATAGGACCGGAAATGCTTAACTTCTTTGAAAACAACGTATTCTTGCCGATATACTACTAGGTAATTAAGTTCAGTGCCTTTGAAAGAGGAGCTCATAAAAGCGATGGGTACTTCATTTTTCTCGGCATTCTTTTGGGTTAGGACGGCAGCATAGGAACGGTCAGAAGCAAAAGTGTAGAGTGTAAAGTCTTGAGAAAAATCGGGGCTCATGAGAGACGGAGTGTCTATTATGGCCTTCTTTATTGCATTAAAAGCTTAGTTTTCCAGGGATCCCCAGTGATATTGGGTGTCTTTCTTAATTAGGTTCTGCAAGGGTCTAACCATTTCGGAGAAGCTGGGGACAAATCCTCTCACGAAGTTAATTTGGCCTAAGAAAGACTGCATAGATTTTTTGGATGTAGGAGGGGGAAGTTTTGAGATGACTTGAGTCCTTTCGGGGTCAATAATCATCCCTTCACTAGACACAATGAATCCCAAGAGATTACCCTGTTCTACTGCAAAGATGGATTTTTTCGGATTTAAAGAGATGCCGTATTTACGACATCGCAGTAGAACGACTCATAAGTGAGCTAGATGATCGTTTTTGTTTTTAGAAAATACAGTCACATCATCTAAGTCAACTACGTCAGACTGATTGATTAAGCCTCGAAAAGAAATGTCCATTGCTCTCTGAAAAGTGGCGCCAACATTAATCAATCCAAAGGGCATTTTACGATAAGCATAAGTGCCCCAAGGAGTACGGAAGGTAGTTTTAAGTTGGTATGGTGGAGACATCAGGACTTGATTGTACCCCAAGAAACCATCCAGTAAGGATAACCTCTCAGAACCAGATACCTATTGAAGGATCTGTTCCATGGGCGGGACAGGATAGTTGTCTTTATCAGACCCTCTATTAAGGTTTCGGAAATCGACGCAGAGTCAAATTTCCCCACTTTTCTTCCGGACTGGGACAAGGTTAGAAACCCATTGAGTGTGTCTAATAGGAAAAATTATCTTAGCATTTAGGAGCTTATTCAATTCTTTTTGAACGGTCGGTTCGAACTTAGGATGCATTTTCCTCAGATTTTGTTGAAAGGGTAAGGTTTGAGGCTTCATCGGAATGATATGCTGTATGATATTCGGGTCAAAAGTTTTAAGGTCATCATACGTCCATGCAAAGACATCTTTAAATTCTTTGAACAATTTAATAAATGCAGCTTTTTCTTGTCGAGAACACCCTAACCCTAAATTAATGCACTGAGGATTTTCATTAGTCCCTAAGTTCACTTTTTCATAAGATAACGAGGAACTATTGGTTTTACAGTTGACCGTATTTTTAAATTTATCTTCAAGATCATAAAACTTCTCTAATCTAACTACAGATTTTGGGATCAAGTTTACCATATCCAATGAAGATTCAGGATTTCTCGGATCTGGTATTACCGTGAAATCGTGCAAATTGTCATCGTGTGTGTGTTCATCTATAACCACACCTTGAAAAATTTCTTCCATGTGCAGAAAGTTAATAATCTGCTGATCGTCGTCAAATACTCTCCAGTTCGTGATGTTGTCGGGAATGGATGGCCGAAACAACAACTCAATGGAGAATGCATCTAGGGACAAGCCTTCTGCGGGAAGAAGTTTAGAAGCTACATTAGCTAATAAATCTTCTTTAGAGTTATTCAATCTAGGAATAGAATTTATATTGAAAGCGGAAAATTTATTCATTAAATTCCATACCTCAGACTGGTAGCTTTTGAGATGTGGAAACAAACAGTGGATAGAGTCTCTTACCTGTCTAACCACTATTTCAGAATTGCCAAAGACGGTTAAATTCTGAATGTTCATATCCAAAGATTTTCTGAGACCTTGCAGTAAAGCCTCATATTCTGTAGTATTGTTAGTACATTCAAATTCCAACCTACATGCTATCAATGTTTTATTACCTGTCGGATCGATAATGACGCAGCCTGCTCCAGATCCTTCTTTGGACTTTGACCCGTCGAAATACAAAGACCAAATTTGGTTTCCATCGGGTGCATGAGATCGTTGCGTGGAAACTGTTGACTTCATATATGCTACAATCTCAGACTGATGTTCTGGATTGGTGATAGGTGAGGCCTCAACCATGAAATTGCCGAAGAAGGTGTCCATCCCTTGTACTTCAGGTGTATCGGCAGAAGGTGTAAATGGTTCATTGGGATCATTCAAATCTGTAACCGTGAACTTAAGGTAACGCTCACGATTTACTTTGATTTTATTAGGCTTGCCGTTCTCTGGAAGCGATAGATGAGACCAATCTGTTGCGAAATAACCATGTAGCTGCTCTGACCAGTCCCTGCTTAAAAACAGACCATACACTTCTAGAATATCCACAACAATTATATCAATAACTTGATGAACTTTGGAGTTAGACAATAATCTAATAAGCACATTCTTGAGTTCTCCTATAACTTTAACATTTGTCCGATCAAGTTGTATGATTTTTAAAGTCGAGGGTTCAACTTCAGCGTTAATCTTTTGGCAAACAGACCAAGGCATCACATTGGATGATGCTCCTGAGTCCACCATACAATTGTGCACGTTTCTATTACAGATTTCGAAAGTTAATAAAAACAGAGGTACATTTTTGCGAGTACTAAGAGTAGTAGCTTGTGGCTTTTTACTCGCAGTTTCTACAGCTACTTTATCTACATTATTTACATTATTTACAGTACTTACAGGAAGGCTTCCTTTATCTTGAGGATCGGGATTGTTTTTAGTGGAAGTCTTCTGGGGAACTTTGCTTTGCACAACCTTGTTACCATTAGAATTACCTTTTTTTCCATTCTCCGCGATATTTTGCAACATTTTTTGAAGAAAAAATGGAAATTTCAATAACTCATAAATAGAAATGTTAGCCCTTAAATTTTTAAGATCTTCAACAACATCATAATCTAAGTTGGGGTTCACATTACTTTGTTTAATCTCAGCTGATTTAGACTGCTTTGGAGGCGAAGTTGTAGTGTTTTCGGAAGAAGGTTTGTTGGTTGTATTACTACTGGTATTATAGGGATGTACTGTCTCGAAGTTAGCTTGGAAGATGCTATCTGAGAAGTGTCCAAAGATTTTTGGAGAAGACTCTTCTTCTTGGAATGTCTCTTGTTCAACTACCTCCTCAGGAATCTCAGGAGGCATCAAGTTAGCTTGGCCTTCTAGAATTGTTTGAAGGGCACATTGCAAACTTTCTAGATTTAGGCCTTTGGTGGCTGGATTAGGTCGGTTGGTAGGAAAAGGCCTCCAGAACGGGGGTTTGTAAGGTCCTTTGCTCGAGGAAGCTTCTTCGATCGACCTTTTCAAGTCTATAACTTGATTTGACAGTTTTTGAACAACTTTGGTTAAGTTTTCTAAATCAGAGTTTTCAGGTTGTGTTTTACTTTGAGTGGGTCTGGAGAGGATTTCGATCTTCTTTTTGGAAGAAGAACTCGTCTCAGTTTCGTTTCTAGAAGAATATTTAAGACTAAGTATGTCTTTTTCAATCTGGCTGGCCTCCTCGAAGGCTTCTAAAAATGTGGCTTTCTTAGATCGTTTAACCCAAATAGCTATACTTTGATGCAAATCTTTAGTATAGTAAGCTATTATAAGACTTTCTGTAGGCATGGAATCCGTAGGGATTCGGTTTTTAAGCGTTAAGAATCTTTGATTAAAGCCTTTAAATTTTTCTTTTGGGTTCATTCTTAAGCTAGAAAGATCCATGACTAGGACTTCCAGAGGTTTACCGTCTCCGAAGTTTTCCAAAAAGCATGACTCAAACTTTTCCCAAGACACGATGGTATGGGGTTGCTGGGAAAAGTACCATGTGGATGCATTACCCTCGAAAGTATAAGGGAACAACCTACAGACAACGTCTTCATGTTCGACATTATGGAGTCTCATGGCTAACATAAACTTTTTTATGTGATCTTCAGCGATCTGTTTTGAGTCAGGATCAAACTTGGGAAGCCATTTCTCCGGATGCTTAGGTAAAGGATGTTGAGCTCCAGGTAAAACTACGACATCCTGGTCAAGCCACGACCTAGTAGGGTTGTTCTGATTTGCCATCGGGGTAGTGGGTGTGGAAGGCTGAGAAGGGGAATTGCCTTCTCCAGAGGAATCTCCTCCAGAAGAGGAAGGAGATGATGGAGGTGATGAAGGGGGTATCCCAGATCCTCCTGCAGCAGGATTTAAGATTAGATCTAAAGGATTCACAATAGGATCAGTGCCTCCTAATTGTTCTCTGATATCAGATAAATCCAAAGGTTGGCCCCACGGACGGTTAGGTTGCCTTAAACGGGCTAAGGCACTATGTGTTCTAATAAGAAATTGACAGACAATCTCTTGTATGTCACCACCTATAGGATTAGGGGTTGCTGGATCAACTGTGATCTGTGGATCGTCGGTTGAAGTAGTTATTGTTTGAAGGGGAATATTATCATTTGAATGGCTTCTAGTCACTATAGGTGAGCGATTAGGTGGAGGAGGAGTCTTGCGACCGCCTCGTGCCATTAATTAAGTTCAGGCCCTTCTTCTAGCGCCATTTGTTGACGGGCGAAATCGACCTTCTGTCAACTGAGAGAGTGGAACCGGTCCGGGGTTGTCTAATAACCCAAGCCGTTTGGGATGAACCACCCTGATAGGTTTAGTGGCTCCGTTAGCCGATCTAAGGTCCTAAGAAAACAAAAGGAAACTAATATACAATAACTAACTAAAAATAACAATTAAAACAAACTAAACTAATCTAACTAAAAAGACATAAAACAAACTAATAAACTAATCTAACAAAAACTAGCTATTAAACAAACTAACTACTCTAACTATTCTATATAAACAATCTACTAACTAATACTATACTAACTCTAACTAATTAACTATCTAACTACTAACGGAAATATAACTTATTCACAAAATATACAATATCTACACTTCACAGATTTGAATAAAACCTGAAAAACTCGTTTGCGTTCTGTCCTAAGGCAGAGAGATATATTTTTTGTTGATTTTATATTTTTATGAACAAGAAATAACACCTAGAAAACAAACTAAACTAAACAACTAATACACTCATTCTAATTACACATCTATCTAAACATATATCTAATTAAACTACTTAAATTAAACAAATTAACAAAAATAAATCACAAACTAACCTGAAGGAATGCTCCAGATTTGTCCTATGTATGATGACTATCTTAGCTGATCGGAGGGAGGAAACCCGCACTGAATTATCCAGGATCTTCTCGTAAACGATAGATGTAGTTCTCTTCAAGTATGATTATAGGACAAACAAGACATAAAAATCACAACAATCATATGATTTATAAATCTCCACAATTAGATAAACCCGTATGTAAAGATTTATACGAAATAATTCAATTGATGAAGAAGATAAATCTATCATTCATTAACTGAATCAATTAATTCCTGTCCTTTTAAAGTATTGAAAGAAATCAGATATGGATGAAACATTAATTAATTCATATCATTTTGCAATAGACTAAGATAGCTAAAGTAGTCTATAATCAATTGCTAATCATAAGCATAAACATGAAACAAAAGATTGATATTATGAAAGCGAAAGCTGTAGCAGAACATCAACTTCTGTCTCAGTTTGTATTAGAAATCCATAGCCTGGTTCTCCCACAAGTGAGGATTCTCCTTATTACAAAAATAATAAGTATTTAAAGAGCTTCTACAAGGTAAAACCTCCCTGTAGAAGTTATCAAACTGTTTACAAAAAATCTGGGAAGATATCCCAAGTTTAACTAAACTAGGAAACTTCAATAAAACTAAAAGACACAAATATTCCCCTAGCCTGTCCAGCAAGTCCCATGCAATTCGAATTTGCCTGCAAAGGGTAAAAAATAGACAAGTTAGAAGGATCTTTTATTAATAAAATGATAAAAAATTAATTCTATAGACTAGCTACAAAATCATGCGATTTTGTAGCTGGTCTAAATAAGACACATAATCATCATTAAAATCGATTGAAAATCTTTTAAAGAATCAAATTCAATTAACATCCAATAGCTATTTGAAAATGAATCATTAAACTTGAAATGATTATACCATTCGAAATCAAACAAGATTAGAATCAATCAACTGATTACAGAGATAGGTGTACTCTATTTCCTTTGTTACCACAAAATCGAACGAACATAATCATAATCAATAGTTGTGAAATAGTTTGATATCAATTAGAAACTGATGTAATTGAAACGAATCGTAGGCAATTGTTAAACAAGAGATACAATCGAATCCAACAAGATCATTTCAAATCGTTATAACCGTATTGACATAGCAAACAATTCATGCCACGAGTAGATCGACTCAAGCTGACATGAAAATCAATTCAAAATGAAATCATAACAGGATCAGGTAACAAAATTCGAAAGAATTACTTGGTCGTTTGTTATTTCACATTGGGCAAACAAAATCATTCACGAAAACTATTACTCGAAATTCCTCATACGATTTTAACAGAATGTCATAAGTTGAACTGAGTTAACAAACTCATTCGAGAACATAACTGTAATCAAATCTATTTTTAATACGAATACAATTCATAAAATCGATCAAACTATCTTAAGATACAGCGATCCAATCAAGTGAACCAAACAGTTTGGGTTTTACATGGTTGTCGCGGATCAAACCGTTCAAGATTCGGGTGCATTTGCACAGACTTAAATGAGAGCATTGTTTTCATACAAAACAGAGTAGTTCTTTCCAAATTGAAACTGAACAGAGTTGTGTTCCTGTTCTTAGAATATTGCACAACACATTACAAGATCGTAACAACCAAACTCATTGAAATCGTTTGCCAATCACAACATATGAACCATAACGAAATCAAATCCAAACATGATCGCATTCTAAATTGAGTGTGAAGAATTTCTTGTTCTGAGTAAATACAAAACAAATTCAATTGAAAGCAAATCGTCAATTTCGTTAACTCAATCAGACAAACGAGCAAATCAAATCCAAACGAAAACCATTCAAATCCAATAAAAATCTATCGATGGCTAAACTGGGAATGATCAACGAAATTCCATTTAGTTTTAGCAAAGTGAAAAATATACAGGATAGACATATTATGACAGAGTCATTTCAAAATATAAAGAGAGCTTATTCGAAGACCAAATTACAATCACTATATTAATCCTGGTCATTGAAAAAAATTAAAACGATATCAAAATCCATACATGTATGGCGACGAGTAGGCTTGATCATGACAATTCGGATTTGATAACGGCTGTGGCCAATTCAACATTCTTGAATATGATGGAGCCAGTTGTCCTCAGCTTCTTATCAGTTGCTTGGAGTTTGTCTCTTTGATTGGTCAATACAGCAACTTGATTTTCCAACAATTGAATTTTCGATTGGAGTATGGGGATGTCGATGTAGTATCGTTCCAACCATAAATCACATTGGTCACAGGACGACTGTGAGGGGTTCTAAAGAGCAGGTGAGGGTTTGATCACATTGTTGAGGGTTTCATTAGGCAATTTAATCCATGGGTAGCTGGGACCGTTCCTTAGGCAAGGAGGAAGATTTGACACGAAATCGTAAGGTGGCTCGGGGCATAACCCCTGTGAGTAAGGGTACTCACTGGCTAGGAAATGTTCTATGTCAGAGTCAAAATCCTCACTAAGGATTATAGGTTTCTGCTCGATCGAGGGTTTAGGCTTATTCTTAGCCATTCTTGAAATCATCTGAGCATTCTTTTTACCCTTGGCATAGGTTGTAGGGTTTGCCTTGGCCTTTTTGCCCACAGGTCGTTTAATAGTCTCAACCTTCTCAGTTACAGTGTCGGGTAAGTTAACATCAGGGTCGGCCGAGGGTTTAGGAGGAGGCAGTAGGGCATGGAAGGGCACAGGCGGCTCGGCCTTGGTTTCATTTACCACATGTTTGTCAACCTGGAGAGGGTCTGTGTCATCAAAACTGTTTCGAGCGATGAAAGCTCTCCAACTATCACCATGTGAACTCAAGTGATAAACAATGATAAGTTTAATAAGCCCATGGTGAAACAAGCTACTGTCAGCCTTCTGCCTTTTAAACCTTTTTGACATTTTATATAGGCTACGCTGAAAGAAAAAGGGCATATTCAACGGGTATCCCATAAAATTCATTAACAAACGCAGGTGGTAGAGAAAAACGAGTCCATATCGACCCTCATAGGTCATGAACTACTTAATTATTATGAAAATGTCATGCCATCGAGGTTTTAGCATAAATATGGGCATACCTCTGTCACAAGCTGTGACTTTGCGCGAAACGAACAAAAGTGGCCATGGAACCGCTTCCACTTTCGAATTTTTGAACCAACGCTGGCCTGTGGTAGGTAACCCTGTAGCAGAACTGATAAATTCCTCATTGATTTCCAACTGGACGTCGCCCACCTTGGCTCTACAACCATCAAACGTTAAGGAGAAATGTTGTGCCACAACTAGATTAAAACCCTCGAATCGCTGAACAAATGTGAGCCATCTGTTATCCTCCAAGTCTTTTCGGGCATTGTCAAATAATAGCAAGGCTTGGTTGCTGTTTGGCTCGATCCGCACCACAGGTTCCATGGAGCTGAGCTCATGGTAAGTCCAGGGTTTGGGTCATAGCATACACAAGAGCAGAGTTCACAAAGGTTACCCGAGCTAACAGAGGCGAACAGGGAATAAGGGATAGGCATAAATGCCATCGTGTGAAGGTGGTGGAGTTTATCTCTGCCATGCATAATAGTTATTGCCAAAGTACAACCGCCGGCTTATAGTTGTTCTACCCATTATAGTTCAACACTCATGTCACTTGGCTGACCAATGAAACGATGGTAAGTGTATAAATAAATGCGTACAATCAATGTTATACCATAGCTTTAAACCATCAACATACAACTTGAAACCAATACCAAATATTTAACCATGCGCCAATGTATCAGCTCATATCAATAGTTTTAACCAATGTGCCAATGGGTATTCATATAATTAACAAGACAATAGTTATGAAAACACGAACATAGGTATCATATTAAAAGATATATATGAAAGATTTAACCTTAACCCTTATGTATTTTCATGGAACCAATGGTCAAGTAGATCAAATAAAAAGAAAATCCAAATGCCAATGCAATACAAACTCAATGAAACCAAGTCACACAATCAATCGAAGCATGAATACCAATCAAAGGAACTTGCCAATTGTATAATGCTAAATAAAAGGTAATCACAATAGGAATATCGACAAAAGAGATGACGACAGTTCAAATAGTGATTTCAATGTAACCTTTGAACATCAGTTTTAAGGCCATCCCTCAAAAAATACTTCTTGACTCTGTTGTAGGTTTCCAAAATTCCCGAGTGCCCTCCTACTGGAGAGGTGTGTAGTTCCAATACTACCTTTTGTTTGAGTTGGGATTTCTTACATAAATATAAGTGATCTTTGTACCATAGTGAATCATTTTTCCATGTAAATGTATCTGATGCACTGGAATCCTGTTGCAACCTTTGAATGAGAGTCCACACTTTTTCGTCATTCTTCCATTCATTCCTTACTTATATTATCTAATTGGGTTGGATGATCTAGATAACATTGAGAAAGGCCTCAACATCTTCATCCTTTCTTGAGAGTGCATTTGCCACAACATTTTTCTTCCCCTTTTTATAGATGATTTCAAAATCATAATCCAATATCTTGGTTACCCATTTTTGTTGTTCTTCTGAAGATAGTCTTTGTTACAAGAAGTATTTAAGACTATCATGATCTGTTTTGACCTTGAAGTGCCTACCTATTAGGTAAGGACACCATGTCTTCAATGCATGTAGTATTGCCATCATTTCCTTCTCATAAATGGGTTTGTGTAAGTCCTTTCCCTTGAGTGGTCGACTTTCAAAAGCAGAGGGGCTTCCTTATTTCATTAGGACAACATCGATTCCATTTCCAGAGGCATCACATTCCACAATAAAGGTTTTTTTGAAGTCTGGAGTGGTTAATATAGGAGCTTTTCACATCACCTCTTTAAGTTGTTCAAAAGATTTAGTTGCCTCTGGAGTCCATGAAAATGCATCCTTCTTAGTTAGTGTCATTAAAGGTGCTGATATTCTTCCATAGTGTCGAACAAACTTGTGGTAGTAACCTATCAAACCCAAAAATCCTCTAAGATTCTTCAATGTTTTGGGAATTGTCCAGTCCATCATGGCCTTAATCTTGTTAGGGTCTACCTTGACACCTTCATGAGATACAATATGACCCAAATACTCTACCTCCTT
>ML786629.1:162876-177193 GCA_009831015.1 Picea engelmannii
TCTTCAAATACTTTGGAATGCTTATCAATGATCCCTTGGAGATCTTGAGGAATAGATGGCTTAGATGTTTGAACATCTAGTGAGCATAGTTGTGCAACAACACCTTAATGACCCTTTTTCAATAATTTTTTCATTCCATTAGAGCTTATCACCTTACCGGGTTTCCCTGTGATACCTCTTCACTCATTTTCTTTTCCTTCCAATGAAAAATTCATGAAAAGTTCTTGAAAATTAAAATCCACTATTCCTAATGACTATAACCATTGGATTCCTAGTACAATATCCACACCACCCATGGGTATAGAAATAATTGGACTATTCATTACATATTCCCCCATATTAAGATTGGTCTTATTGCATTTTCCTGAGCAATTGATAGTTTCTCCATCTGCAATCATTACTTGAAACTCTGGCACTAGATATACACAGAAATTGAGAGCTTTGGCTAATTTATAGTGAATGAAATTATGAGTACTGCCAAAATCAATTAGGACTATTACTTTTTTCTTTTTGATGTATCCTTCGATCTTGAGGGTTTGAGGAGTGCTAATTCTAGCCAATGCATTACACGATATCGTGGGAGTCAACTCTTTAGATGAAATTGATTCTACGTTTTCATCTTGATATGGTTCTTGTTCTTGTTCTTCTTCCTCTTCACAATCTATGTAGAATAATTTCTTCTCACCACACTTATGTCCCTTACTGTACTTGTTATCACAATTAAAGCATGAACCTTTTTCTTTTCTTTACTCCAAGTGTTGAGGTGTCAACCTTGTAGGTTGAGGTGTTTTAGAAGAAGGAGCATTGTTCTCTCTATAGATGTTAGGATTGGTCCTTCTAGTATCCATAGCCACATTTTTACTTTCAACATTGTTTTTCACCTTAAATGCATTCTCCAATGATTTGGGTTCCCAAAGGTGAACCTCGTGTTGAATGTTATCCTTTAAAGTTTCTATGAATACATCAATCAAGTGCTCATCTAGAATATCTATTACCTTTATTTTCAATCTTTGGAAGTTCTCAATGTGCTCGGTAACTGAACCCTTTTGCTTGAGATTTATCAATTGGATAAAGAAGGTATTGCTCCATGTATCCTCATAGTGTGCTATCATTTCTTCTGTGAAAATTGTCCAAGTGCCAAGTGATTTGCGATAACAAATCCATCAATACCATACAAATTGATTGTGTTCTAAATGTAAAGAAGCAATTCGTACCTTTTGTGTATGTGGCACATTATGTAGATCAAAGAATTGCTCCATATGAAGTATCCATGTGATTGAGTCCTTGCCATCAAACTTCATCATATTGATTTTAGGAACGTGGTTAGTCTTCAACCCAAAGTTGTAGTTTCTCCATTCTTGATTCACCTTCCTTATGTCCTCATCATGAATTTCATGGGATGCATTTTCACTTTCTAGTGTTTTCTCTGTTATGAAATTGTTTAATACTTCCATGATCTCCTCTTTTAAACCATCCATCTTTTCCTCCAACTTAGCTTCCATCTCTTGTAGTTCATCTTTTGTTACTATCTTCTTTTGTAAATCATTTGTGTCCCTACACATTTATTCACCTTCATCAAGAGTCCAAGTAGGATTGTCTAGAGGCTTATTTGGTGTAGAATTTTCCTTTTCGAGTGGCATGTTGGCCAAGTATCACTTTTGAACCTTGATTTTGAGGTGGTTCTGCTAGACAATCTTTCTTTTGTTGTATCTCCCAAGTTTCAAAACTTATGGGTATGGAAATTTATTTTATGTGGTTCTCTGATATTTCTTCTATGCAGTGCCACAAGTTTGATCAAAATTGGATGTGCCAAGTGGAATTTATGGTAACTTCTCCACAACTTGCTGATTTTTTTCCTTTCTAGGAGATCGCATTTGTATAGCATGCCCCACACAAAATAATTTATATAAAATTCTGAAACTCATACCAAAAATATGATAGAATGTCCACTATCCAATGCAACCGGTCCCACTCAATTTGGATACTCTAGAAATAAGTTATGATCATTTTACCTGGAACACCTTCTTGAGACTTGTCAATAGGACTAGTCAAATACCCTATATTCTAGAGGGTGTATATACAAATGTAAGATGACCCAGAAGCTGAAATTGTTACCAGAGATAGCTTACTAATTTCTGTGAATAGCCTCCAGATTTCAGGGTCTGAAACATTACATAAACAATTTTATAGCGAAAATTACTCAATGACTCAGTTCAGAATGATTCCAGAACCCTATCTAGTACAACTTTTATATTCAAAAGTATAAGGCCTCAGGAGCTAAAATGTTAACCCAACGTACCTTGATCCAGATAATAAATATTATCCAAGCCATTCCTTCTGAAACATTGTAGAAAAAAAGTTATAACGAAAATGCCAAGGTGTCTCATATGTAGCAGCGAAACCCCAAGACCTTGGGCTCTAATACCATATGTTAAGAACCAAATATCAATATAGCATAGAAAAACCTCAGAATAAGTACTCAACACCTTGAAAAAGATATAATTTCAGATAATAAGCCTCTTTGAGGGGGAAACCTCCTTTTACCCCACATAAATGTTCAAGTACCAGATGATTCCAAATGAAAATGTCTCCTTGATATATATAGGAGACTAGGAGGTATAATTACAACTAATGGAATAGAGCTGACATAAATTAAATAACATTTCTAATGTAATATGCCCCAATTAAGGGGTAATGAGACAATATTAGGGCTTAACACGTTCCAAGTGGGCACACCAGAAAAATCATAAAGATCGGAAGGAGACTTGTGCCAGGAGTGCACCTCAGAGTTGTTGAACAGTCTTAGAAAGACTATGCAAGAGAAGACATACCAAAGTTACTGAATACTCTGAGGGATCTGCAAGGAGTTCTTTGAGTAGGTGCAAGGAGTGCGTGATAACTCTATTTAGAGTTCTAGGATAAGGTGGACAAGAGGGTACACTGGAAGGTTAAGAATCAAAGGAGAGTCAAGTGCAATTCTACATAGAGAGTGCAAGGAGTGCACTAGTGAGCCTGAAGAATTTAGGACTCAGGAGAAGACTGCAAGGAGTGCACATCACCAACCCAATGTCAAAGAACTGAGGAAGCTTAAGAGGAAGAGCATCAAGCTTCCAGGAGGGCAGAAAGATGTATTAAATGAACAAAGGGACATAAACCCTTTCAGGTTCGAGCAGTTACAAACTCAAGGAGGAGGTAAGTGTAGTTGAGTGCATGGAGTCAAAATTTCATCTAAAGTGTTGGGTGAGATCAGGAGGATGAGCGTAGGGTGCCAGGAAGGCATGATAAATTGTTAAAGGGAAAAGGGACAAGACCCTTAGAAGTTTGAGAAATTATAAGATCAGGAGAGATAGTGCAGTTGTGCACAGACTCTTTGCGAGGTGTGCAGAGAAGGGGAACCTTTCAAGTTCTAGTTTTCAAAGCAGTGCAAGTGTGTGCCAAGTACTAAGTCTCTTGAAGTGAGAAAGCTAAGGAGGAGTAGCATTTTTCAAAATTTAAGAAAAGGTTGATCAGAAAGCCTTGTAGGAGAAAGGTTCAAAGGCCAATCCTTTGAAATTATTGAGTTTGAAAATCCTTCATCGAAAGGGAAGAGCACAGACAACAAAGGAGGAGTTACAAATTCCATTAGATCAACTGTTAGGAGAAATATGAACCATCGGATCAGAGTCCAGATAACAGGAGGGGCACACATGGAAGAGGAAATATCACAGCCATAGTATCTAAGTGATTTGATCGAAATCCATCAGATCTAGGTAATTACATAGGGTTTAATCCCTCTAAGTATTTCGAACTTCGACGTTAAGAGATTTTCATGTGTTGAACGCAAACGAGACAAGTCTCCTGAAGTCCCGATTTCTAAAAATCATCGGGAGCGTTGGTCGCCAAGGAAATGTGTCAGAAGGTTTTAGACAGTTCGGAAGACCGACTATCTAGGAGGAAGCAGGCATTATGGTTAAGTGTTGATAGTCTCTCGAACCTCCAAACAAGGAAGCACATATCCACTATTGATATCGTTGGAAATGTGTCATCGGATCCAACACTCTGGAGGAAAGTCGAGCAGAAGCAGTTGGGGTCGAGAACGCCCAGAGACCTGGAGGCCATAGTTCATCCGAGCCATCCATCAAAGTAGAAACATGGTGACAGATCTCATAGTCTGGAGGTTTGGTACTTCAAAAGATGAGAGATGCTTTGTTTTGAGACTCTCGAAGGTCGGAGTCCATCCCAACCATCCGTTGGAGGAGGACACGTGGTGGTGGATCCTAAAGTGTGGAGACTTGGTGCTCTGGAGGGTTGGACATATTAGTAGTTGGAGATTCTCGAAGGATGGAGTGCTGAAGAATATCTCAATCATCCATTCGATAGGGACACATGGAATCCGATCCAAAATTTCGAATATTTGGTACTCCGGAGGATTTTCGGTGTTGTGCATCGAAATACTAAGAAGCTCAGAGTGAAAAGTGGAGTATCAACCATTGATCTAGGTGAGTACCGGAGCCATCCAATCGGCCATTTTGACATTCGACACTTCATGTGTGTTTTGTGTGTTATCACCCAGGGTCTCTTGAAGTCCAGAGTCTCGAAGAAAATCCCATCCCTTGAATGTTGAGGAGCTGTTGACTGTATATTTGAGCTCTTCGTAGGTTCACCAGTTCGATGCTTAGGGAGATTTGTGTAGAAGTGTTGTGAGAAGATCGTTGAAGCCCGAATCACTACGGAGGTGTGAACCGTCGATTTGGGGAGGATATGCTAGTCGTTCGATCAACCATTTAGGTGTTCGGTGTTCAACACTTTGCGAGTATAGTGTGTTGGATCAGGTAGAATGAATGAAGCCCAAAATCCTAAAATCTTCTGTGATCGTAGACTAGCTCATGGATTGTGGATTGTTTATCCCCTCCGGTGTTCGACAATTCACTGATTTGATGTTTGGAGGAAGTGGGGAGAAGTGTTTTCAAGACTCTTGAATCCCAAATCTCGGATGAGCGTCAAATTAGTGCCTGGTCACAACCCTTGGTCACATGAGGAGTTGACTGAAGAGGGGGGGATAGCGGCCGAAATTGAAATTAAAAAAAATGGGGCTTAAAGAAAGAGCCCAAGGGTTCTGTTGGAATTGTGCCTTAGGATATTTAAGGACCTATGTGCATTTAGAAGGGATCCAACAGGGATCTGAGAGTTTTTTCATCTCTGAATTCAAATGATCCTAGACCGGGAGGTCACGTGAGCCCCATGTGAAGGTGGGGGTCTGCATCAAGTGGTATTAGAGCTAAGGATTCTTTTTACAGGTAGCATGTAGGAGGAAAGTTTTGTCTGATACCAAAAAGTGGTATCAGAGCTATTGATTTTGTTTACAGGTAACAAGTAGGAGGAAATTTTTGTGTGATACCAACAAGTGGTATGAGAGCTAGAATTTAGCTCAGGAAGAAAAAGAAAATGGCTATTGAAGGCCATAGACAAGGTTGATGGAAATACCTTAAGTAGATGAACAATGTAGAGAGGGATAAAGAGCTCAAGGAGATCTAAGTAGAACTCAAAAGGTTAATGTTGAAGATGTAGTAGGAGGCGAGAGGAAGCTGGAGGTATGAATGGCCCTGGAAGCAGAAAGAAAAGTAGCATGTCTAGTAGTTCATCGCCAGGAGATAGCAGAAGGTGTTGAGTATGTGGCTGAGGCATGCTGAAAACCTCAGTGCCATAGAGAAAATGGTTAACATATGTGAACAAGAGACTGGAGAAACCCTCGATGAGGAGAAAGAGAGATCAGTCAGAGATCTCATAGACTTACAGGAGGGAAGAGATGAAAGTGAATATTTACAGGTCGATAATGAAGAGAGATCAGTCAAGGATCTTGTAGAATTCTAGGAGGGCAAAGATGAAGGTTCAAATTTCTAGGAGGGAAATGGAGATATATCAAGAAGAAATATCATAGACTACCAGGAGGGAAGGTCAGAAAATTCTAATTGCTAGGAGGGAAAGGAGAATGAGGTGAGACTATATGAATGTCTCATGGACTTAGTTGAGAGTTTATATCAGCAAGGAGTGCTGAGAGAGGAGGTTTAGAGGTCTGTTCTGATCATTGGAGGAATCAAAATATTCTTGCCAAGAAGCCCAGTCGAGACCAATTCACATGTTGAAGGTGCAGTTTAAGAAAGACATATAATAAATATTGTCATGAAGGAGAAGAAGCAGATATTGACATCTATTGAGGAGATTAGAGAAGAAGAGGAGCATTCAGATCATATGCTCACTCAGTGGGGGAAAGAGTTGAAGTTGTTAGAGGATTGGTTGAGAAATCCAGGCACAAAAGTAGACTTCTTGAGGGATGCAGTCATGTAGAGTAGAGGAGAAGAATTCCAGCCCGAGGAGCAGCTGTATGAACCTGAATTCATACTAGCGCAAGGAGAGATAGAGAAACTAGAAGAAGGAGAACTGTTAGAGGATATCACTGAGAAACAACTCAGTGGTGCTACTATAGAAATGGAATCTACAGTGGAGTGGAAATATAATGCCACATGAGATTAAAAAAAGGGGGGGATCATATTGATCTTCCCATTAATTTGTTTGAAGGAGTGAAAGCCTTGGGAGAGGAAGATTTGCAACCGAGCAGACTGTAGGAAGGGATCTAGCCAGTAGACCAACTAGACGAGGAGATTGAAAAGATAAGAAGGCTGATGTTGAGATCAACGTAGGAGGTTGTCAACAACATATGGAATCTTACCAATGGAGATCCTGCAACAACAAGAAAACAACAACAACATGATGTAGGAGCATCGCTTCACCCAGCGGCATGCTAGCCAACCAACCATCACTCATGCGCATTCAATGAAGGAGAGAGGCACTAGAACTCTCATTTTAAAGTTAAAAATTGTAATTAAATGATAATTATATGTGTAAGGCTAGAAGATTCGATTCAAGCCTTTGGGCAAGCTGTAGGAGTTGATTTTTTATTTAATGGCTGACAACCGGAAAGCTCTAGATCCAATTCGGACTAGACATCCATTGAATTCCATTCAATGTAAATTAATGAGAGTAGGTGAGATGGAGGGAAGAGCTCGAGGAGCCCCTCTTTTGTATATAGAGAGAGTTAGCTTTGCATGATTTAGAGGGAATCAAGAACATATAGGATAGGAAGAGTCCTAAGAGACGAGACTTTGTAGCAGTCCAAGCTTTTGTAACCTTTGTACAGGCATTCTGAATATTAATACAAAAAGCAGTTTTTTCCTGCACATGAGTCTTTGTGTATTTTATGCATTTGAATGTCACTTATGTGTTTTTATGATATAGATGTATGTTTGTTTCCATCTGTAGGGATAGACAAAATTTGATGTCGTTGGGTTCTTTGATTTTAGTCTGGTTCTTTGTGGCTTCATGCCAGGGGTTGCATGACAGAGTATTGAGGGCTATGTAGGCCAGTGCAAGAGTGCACTTCTGAATTCTGCAGAATTCGGACAGAGATGTGCCAGGAGGGGACGCCAGAGGAATAATAGTCTCAAGAAATAAGCCTCAAGGTTGTTGAACAACTTGGAGGTGAGACTGTGTAGAGGAGGGAAAAGAGAGAGAGAGATAAGACAAAATCACTGAAGGTTTTGTAGAAGCTCTGCTAGGAGGGCATTTAGCGAGTGCATAGAGTGCACGGGAGACAAATCTCTTTCAAGTTCTGAGATAAGGGAAGTGTCAAGGGAAGACACTCATAGGGTTACTAAAAACCCTGTAGGCTTAGCAAGGTGTGCTTGAGCAGGAAGTTGTAGAAGAGGGCACTTCCATCCCTTCAAGGAGAGAAAGGGGTAGATACGATTGAGGTCCGAGTAGTTGAAGTTCAAGGAGGACAAATACCTGTGTAAGGAGTGCACTAGGCCAACACTCGAGTGAAGTGTTGATAGACAACCGTTTGAAGGATCTTCAAGATTAGGAGGTCGAGCGCAGGAGTGGGCGCCGAGAGAGGAATTACTCTAAGTACCAAAGCTCAGGAGGAACAATGCCTTTTCGCACAGAGCAATAGTAGAAAGGAGAAGAAGGTCAAGAAACCTTTGATGTTTCTGAGTTGACAAAGCTCAAGAGGGGAAGTGTTTCCATAACGCAGACGAGACCTAAAGGAATTGGGCTGGCAAGAGAAGAATCGAAGGCCAAGAACTTCAAGTGTCGAAAATCTTCCAAGGGAAGGGAAGAAGCGCAAGCTCAGGAAGGAGGAGCAACAGATGTCGTTAGATCAGCTGGGAAGACGAGATATGGACCATTAGATCAGTGTTCATATAGGAGGAGCACACATAGGAGATGTTCAAATATGAGCCATCAGATATCGTGCAGAGGGACGACAGTTGCACGATCTACGAGATTAGTGCGATACTTAGCACTCGTGCCAAGGAGGTGTTTTGACATTTCATTATCGGGAAATCCGAGGGAAGAGTCTCAGAACTCGTTCCCCAAAGTCATGAAAAAAAAAATTGTGAAGGGATATAGACCATCGGTCACCGAGGTTTACGAGCTGTCAGATCTGGAATGATGTGTGGCAAATATCTGGAAGCCATCGAGGATTTGGTTATCGGGGAGTTGGAGGTGAAGACCCTGCCAAAATCTCGAAAGACAGAAGACCGAGATTAATCTTGGCCATTGATCATTTGGAGGATCTAGACTGTAGATCCGCATGGTATCACATTTTGAGGGTTCGAAGGTTGAGAAACATTGCATTTGGATCATGAGAGTTGTGAAGTGTCGACCACCGAGGGCTCATGCAGACAAGTGGCACATCCCATAAGCGTAGACCACGTGGTTGATAGGTGGCACAAATATACAACACGTGGAAAAAGGTCGAAGTGGGTGACAGGTGGAATACACGCATCACTATGGAGGAGTCAACACCTTGTTGACTTATCTCATTTTGGGGATTTTCAAGGGAGGATCCTGAGCGTTCAACACTCCAGCTCGCGAAGTTGTGAGTTGAGAGAGGTGCTAGAATTTAGCTCTAGAACCTTCGATAATTTCATCTTTTCCCTTTGTTTGAGCATCGTCTCACCCTAAACATTAGCAACCTGTGACGATGTCACATTCCACTGTGGTGCAACATGCGATGATCAAGGATCGTCGTACCCTTATCATTTGGAAAGGTGTGCCTATCTTCTTTGATAGAGTTTTTAATAAAGAAAAGATGATTCTATTTCCCAGGGGAAAGTTTTATTTTTTGAATAGCTTTCAGGGAACAAAGAAGTAAACAATACACATATCATCAGTGATCATGGGGGTGACTATAATAATGTGTAACAGAATGCCCCCCAAAGTATGAAGTTGGAACATGTGACAGATGAAATACTTTGTAGAATTTGTGTGTCGAGAACAAGGAGCACATCAATCAGAAACCTTCTAACAAACAAGCATCTGCATAATAATATACCATTTAGTGAGGTAGGAATTCCCATGCTCAGACTACAAGTGACACTAAGCATAATTTTCAAGTGATTCATGGCCACCAATCATACACTGTGGATCCATGTCATTATGATTCAACATAGCCAAGAGAAATACATTATGGATCTATGCTATAAAAATTCAAATTTGGACATAGCCACGAGAAATACACGGTGGATCTATGTCTAGGTACAGACTTATGAATACTCCATCGCAACCTGGATCTATATGATAGTATCCAGGGTCTTCATTTTCATCATCTAGAAGTACAAATTCATCCATGTGATTACAGGTGTTAAAGTCGAACATGGTAGAAACCACTTGATTACCGATCATTAATGGATATTGTTAACAAGTGCAAGGGAAATCACTATTGATGTCAATGAATCCCAAGGTACTCTAGTACAATCCAATGAGTCTGAATTAATGAGATGAAGTGGAACACTCGATGGAATTTTCCAATCAGGTGTCAATGATGTGAACCCACTGTTGAAAACAAGAAAATTTTCCATAGAGCCATGTAGGCTCCAAGGTACTAAATGATTTCTACGTCTAATTCCTGGATAATGAGTTGAAGTCGACATGAAAAGAATCATCAAAATAGGGCCTTAATGTATCCCCCATCAATGACATGAAACATGTAACAAATCTGAAGTAGATCAGAGTATAAAGTGATTCAGTACTGACTCAGGGAAGGCTAACATGGTAATATTTTGAGGACTGCAGATGGCCGACTCAATAAAAGACTTGCTTAGGTTGAACTTGTCTTGAACATATGAATGAAACGACAATTGTATTGGCAACATTGGATCAAGGAGGACCCAATATATAGACTTGTGGATGATCAAACAGGAGAAAAATGGATTTCCCAAACCAGATACAACAATGAAGAGGGGTGTCATGTTCAAGAGAGACTTACTGCCACTAACACAGATACAGATATACATTTATTTCCCAATTTTACCCCACCATTTCTAATGAGTACCTATTTATTTTTACACAAGCTTGAGGAGGATAACATATCATTGGAATGTAAGCTCATCCTTTAGATGAGTCCCTCAAAGTATTTTTAACGAACCATAGGAAGGTGTGGTTCGGTCCCATATGGGCCTTTCGATGTTTGTTTTATGAGTCCAAAGAAAGAAAACTCAGGGATTTTTCATGTTTAGAGTCTGAAAAACACTTAAAGAAAACTTTAAAATGTCCTTTTTTGTAAAGTAGTCTCATGAGATCGAAAAAGAGATAATCTACAGCTCATTAGACGTTTTCTTCAAATACTTTTACGAGCGTGAAAAGAACAAGATCGCTCGACTATATTTTCATGTTTATGGAGTTTTAAAAGAGCTTAAAGAGAACTCTAGGGGGGTTCCTTTTTCGTATAGCCTTTACGAGTCCAAAAAAGTGATGAAATTTTACTCGATTAAATTCTCATAGTTTTACGAGCGTGAGAAAGAACAAAGACCATGCTCGATGTTTTTTATTGAAAAAACTTAAAAACATATATACATCAAATGAATTTTCAAAAGCATGTAAAAAACGATAAAAAAGGGTTGATCCATATCAAAAGTCCAATCGCTAGACCTGTATCGTGCAATATTGACCCTTTGAAAATTTCATTAGGTTTTAACATAGGTGAAGAAATAGTGAAAAATAATTTTATTTTAGGTTAAAAATGGTAAAATAGGTAAAATAGGTAAAAAACAAGTTCATTTTACCATTCCACTTGTATTTTCATGAAAAACTAGTGCTAAAACCCTCATTTTCCTCCGATCTTCAAGTGGCGATTCTGGCGCGATCCATGGACAATTTCTCGAGCCGTCTCCATGAGGTTGGTTCTCTTCCTTCCCTCTCTCTTTCTATAGAAATTTGTTTTCAGTTTTTATGGTTATCTTTTAAGTTTGTGGGTAAATTTCCAAGGGAGAGAGCGCCTACAGATCATCGCAGGCTCTCCATATCGGGAACTATGATGATCTAGGATCATCGCATGGGTTACACTAATGGGGTGTGCTTATTCTGCACTATGGTAAACTTGGCCCCTATGACAACTGCAACTCAAAAATAAAAAAAGAGAAAGAACTAGGGAAGCTCCCAATTTTGGATTTTTAATGAACTAATTCATCTTTAATTGTTGTTTGGAAAACTTTCCATGGTTCATCATGCTTGAATGATGAGAAAGAGTGCATGAAGAGGAAGATTACATTGAAGGGAATGATCCCAACACAGTCATGGCACTCCGGGAGTGTGACTTTCTTAATTTCTTTAAAGTGTAGGGCATGAGGGCCCAATTAGTTTTATTGGAGCACTTAGTCTGACTTTGGGACATGAAAAAACAAGTTTTTCATGTTGGGGTACATACACTCACTTTAGATATTGACGAAATCTGTTTCTTGGCCACATTATCTTGTCGTGGGTCTCGAGTGTCATTATCAGGAAGCAAAGGAGGAGGTGAACTAATGGATTACTATGTCGCACAACACTACTCAACTAGTACAGAAAAACATAGTTGTAAGGTTGTCATAAAAGATGTCCTCGACTTATCTTTGAGGACAATAATCTACACCATTACCCGTGTGGAAGGGAGTGCATCTCCACACATGGCCTTGCAGAGCCATTTTCAATATGCTATTGAGTGCATGGAGCCCCGAGTATTCAACTGGTGTGAGGGCCTCCTCAAAAATATGAAGAAACAATTAACAAAGTGCGGGACCGGTCGACTGAAGAAATTTGGATACAGATCAATTTTGGTGTCCTTTTTATAGAAAGGGTCCTAGTTTTTCATCTTCAGCATGTGGATTGGGGTGTGCCCACTCCACAAGATCCTTAGATGAAGAGATGGGTAGACTTTATGGCATGCCATGGTGGCATCCCAACCATTACATATGTTCTTATCTTCTTCCAGTGGTCGAGAGATCAACTTATCATGATCGAGGATTATGCCTATGCCGGGGATGATTTCCATGGTGATCCCAACTTGACACTACATGAGGGTTCATAATGGGGAGATATAGGTAAAAATGAATTTTTCATTATATATATTGTTTTGGCATTTTAATTATGATTTTTTTATGTTATGTATCCGAGACTAACCAAAAGCTCTCAAAATGCAGATGTGGCAGTTTTCATGCCTCTAGGATCATCTCCAATCTAGAGATGTGGGGAGATAGGACCAGTGGTAGGTCGAGGAGTAGCATCACAAGATCTCGAGGAGACCGAACACAACCTCGAGGGATTGACTATGGACATCCTTGACATTACTATGGATAAGTTACCTCGACGTTACCAACACCATACCATTGGCGTTTCAACATCTATTGGTCGAATGCTCCATCGTGTAGCATGGGCAATGGTTTTTTATCATGAATAGAATACATGATACATATGTATATGAAGCCATGTGCTTCAACATTTTGATCTCAAGACACTTTTTTGTAAGGTTTTACGTTATAATACAAAACTTCTATCAGCTTACTTGTCTTTATGTGTTTGTGTTTGGATTTATAAATTCCACAAATGTCTATCTCAAACATAATTGGCTAAAGCATTTGTTAATGTATTTAGATATCTAGGAATGCGTTGATATTCAATGTAATCAAAATTCCTTTCCAAGAGGAAAATTCTCAAGTATAACTGTAATAGTGTAGGACTTGTGATGAAATAGAGGTTTCTTAATTATAGTGACACGAGTTGAGAATCAAGATGTACAATTAGATGAAAGATTCCAAATGAAATTACGTTAGTTAATAACTCAATGACCACATTATATTCCACAATGTTATTAGTTTCACGACCAAGGCAAATACCATGTAGACTAATCAACTCGCCTGTAGGTGCATAGATTTTCTACGTAGCAGAAGCAAGATTTTGAGTAATGTGACTAGCACCATCAACAAAGACAATATAAGGTAGCGAGAACACCGGCATATGGAAACCAAGCAAAAGGAAAGGTAAGCATTTTGAGGGAAGAAAAATAAATGACAAAAAACACAGTAGAGTATGATACATTAAAGTACAAAGTGTTGGATTACTAANTTACCCATAAAATGCAAGTGTTATATCAATGTAGCATTATCATCCAATAGTAAATAAACAATGAACAAATGATCAATCATACACATACATAGTACACTAGTGTTTTTATGTGGAAACCCAAAGTGGGAGAAAACCACGTAAAGCTTTTTCTTATATGTCTTTAAGAATTACATTCATTGGAAGGACCAACTTCCTTTGTTTTCTAGTGGCAATTGGAAGGAGTATCCAACCCCCTAGTTTCTCAGGACACAACCTGAGGAAAGCTCCAACTCCCCAATTCTTTGGCTACAACCAGAAGGAGGCTACAACCCCCTATGTTCTCCGGCTACAACCAGAAGCTGGATAAAACCACCTGTCGTTTCCCCATCCAACCACCTTGAAATATAAGTAAAATGATGGAACGATTGTCGTACTACCATTATGAGATATACTGCTGTAAACCTATACCAATCAACCTGCACCAAACAACCTATACCAATAACTTGAACCATGCATCAACATGTACCATCAATGAGTGCATCAACCATGCACCAAATATGTACCAATCATGAATCAAATATACATAAACTATGACTCATCAAGATGTACCAACATCATCAACTATACACCTCATGTATGTGCCAACTCATCAACTACCTATCTCAACCATGTACCCAACATGTACCTTGACCAAAAGCCCTCATCAATTTCATCATCCAAATCTGATTTTTAACTTTGTAATATACCTGGTGTATATGATGTTAAGCCCTAATATTGGGTCATTACCCCTTAATTGGGGCATATTATATTAGTAATGTTATTTTATTTATGTCGGCTTTAGGCCATTAGTT
Source organism: Picea engelmannii (assembly GCA_009831015.1). NCBI lineage: Eukaryota > Viridiplantae > Streptophyta > Pinopsida > Pinales > Pinaceae > Picea > Picea engelmannii. Next base: position 177,123 of record ML786629.1, read on the forward strand.
GTAATTATACCTCCTAGTCTCCTGTATATACCAAGGAGACATTTTCATTTTGAATCATCTTGTACTTGAAC
>ML786629.1:193781-252928 GCA_009831015.1 Picea engelmannii
TAAAAAGAAGCATCTAGAGGAAGATCCTTCTAGAAGCGGAAGCTTCTATTAGGTCTTCTTACATCTGCCTTATTCTATTTTATTGAAAGGCCTTATTAATATTGACCTTTATTACATCCGAATATATTGTTCTACCTATGTGTAGGTTAGGACCCTAACACAACAACCCTGACTTGAAATAATCATAACTATGTACCTATAATGAATAAATATATGAAAATAGTACACAATGTTCTTCAGTGTCTTTTATGCAATTCCTCCAGGTTTCACTGCTTGGAACCTCTCAAAAAAGGAGTTATAGAAAAAATGGCATACCTTGTTGAATTCTGTCTTATTCTAGAGAGTGAGCTTGTAGAGCGTGCCCCACACACAATATTTGTTTTATGGATCTGAAAATGGTACAAAGAATAATATAGATTGTAGTATAACCAATACATTTTTTCTTATTGAATTTGGATCTGTTATGAAGAAGTTATGACGTTTTTACCTGAAACACCTGTTTTATACTAGTTTCATGACTAGCCACAAACCTTATTTTCCACAGAGTGTAACTCCAAAAATACAAAGACACACAAGCTGAAATTTTTATCATAGATACTTGGATATGTTTCCTCCAAGGCCTCTAGATTTTGCGGTCTAAATCATTATAGAAAGAAAATTATTGTGAAAATGGTGAGATGACCTATAAATAACATACCTTAGAAAGCCTCATCAAAAGAATTTATCCTCCCTTGAATTTCGACCTTATTTACTTCACCTTCCCTCTGAAATTCACCTTAGATATCCTACGGTTACCTTAGTCACTTATAGATATTCAATATTCTCAAGCGTGACTCATTAAAATGAGATACCCTTGCCTCTTATTTATACTTTTATGTAGCTTCCTCAAGGGGTTACCTTCAAACCTTCTTAAACCACTTTCCTTATTTTAGGGCTAACCCACTTCTAACCACTTGTCCACTTAGTAATTTCTCCATTAACTTTATTATTTAGATAATTTATTTTGTATCCACTTTGACTTATAGTAAACTCATCACTTCACTTTATTATTTAAATAATTTTATCTTTGCAACCACATTTGACTACTTTGACGTTTTGGGGCTTCTAGATGACTCACGAGGGTTCTCCAAATTCACATGGCCATAACTCTCTAACCGTGAGGATTTATATGACATTCCACATACCAACGGAAATGGCATGGCATGTAATATCCATCCAGAATAGTCTTGTTTGAATAATTTCTTCTTTGCAACCACTTTTACTACTTTGACCTTTTGGGGCTTCTAGATGACTCATGATGGTTCTCCAACTTCACATCACCATAACTCTCTAACCGTGATGAGTTATGTGACGTTCCACATACCACCAGAAATGGAATGAAATGTACTATCCATATATAATAGTATTAATTTCAAATATATTAAATCTCATGCCATTATACATCAAACAAACTTGGGTCCATTACCAAAACCTTTGTGCTACCGTAATTCTCTACCAGACTTTGTTCAAGGGTTGACATCGATGAAAACCAACCCAAATAATCAACAATATCCCCCTTTGGCATTGATGAAAACACTCTGATGCAATGATAAATTCATATCACTCATGCTCCCCCTGGAACCATGCCTCTGTGCTCTCTCTCCAAGCATTTACCTTTGCATCTGATAATTCACTCCTCATTTTTAATCGATGGAAAAGGTATATTTCCATCCGGGGCTACTCCCCCTGACTGAACTCTTCCTAAAACTGATCTACCAACCTGAACTGTCCTCTTTATGGTGCTTCCTCATGTAGAATGGTGGTATAACACTTCCTTTCATACTACAACAAAAATGAAACCATTTATGGCGCTTTATGGATATCTCCCACCATCCATAACTTATTCTATAAAATAAAAATATAAGGTTCAATTAGTGGAAGATAACATTGAGCATAAAAAACAAGTTCTCGAACTCTTAAACGACAACTTGACCATGGCACAAAATCACATGAAACAACAACCAGATCAACACCATAGTGAAAGAAGTTTTAAAGTAGGGGATTGGGTATTTTTAAGACTACAACCATACAAATAGATGTCCCTCAAGCAAGCTAAGAAGGATAATAAATTATCACCAAAGTATTGTGACCCTTATAAGGTGTTGCAAAAGATTAGTACTATGGAAGACAAGTTGGAGCCGCTTGCATATTCGCTAGTACACCTATTTTTCCATGTTTCATGCTTAAACAATGTTATAAGTGAAAATATCCTAGTTCAAACTATATTTCCAGAACTTGATGAGGAACAAAAAGTCATATTGGAGCATGAATCTATCACTGACAAAAGAATTCTCTAGTTGAGGAATAGATAAATTTCAGAGTATCTCATTAAGTGGAAGAAACTACCTGCTGAAGATTCCACATGGGAAGATGAGACTTTTATATAGAAGCATCCAAAACTACTCAAGCATTGAGGAAAACAATTATCTAAAGAGGAAGGGCATGTTAAGCCCTAAAATGTGGATCATTACCCCTTAATTGGGGCATATTACATTAGTATTATTATTTTATTTATGTCGGCTTGGGTCCATTAGTTGTAATTGTACCTCCTAGTATCTTATATATACCAATGAGACATTTTAATTTGGAATCATATTGTATTTGTGAATTCATGTAATGTATAAAGAGGTTTCCACCTCGAAGAGGCTTATTATCTGAATTTCTCTCTTTGTCAAGGCGTGGAGTACTTATTCTGAGGTTTTTTGTGCTATTTTTATATTTGGTTCTTAACACACCATACAAGTTCTTAGTTTTCTTGACTTCATATGATATTTGGCTTGGAGTATATCAGGAAGAGGCTTGTATCATATCACTTGCATTTTCCCCTTAATTTTGTCAAATACATGTTACAACAAATTGACTTTGAGAAAAAAGTGGATGGATATGTGATCCACATGGTGTAATGTTTGCAAGGACACCTACATATAGACATAAACGAAACCCTATTATAGAGATCAATACCAAATTGGATTCATGGGAAGAAGTAAGGCATATTTTACTAGAAGAAGTGCATAATTCAACTACTGATCAATCAGGGGATCCAATAAAATACTTTTAGACTTCTCAAAAGAAATAATTGTTACTTGGGAATATGGTTTTTTCATATTTTCATTATGATATGGAAATTGATGAAAATAAGAGAAAAAAAACCAAAGAATGATGAAGGATTAGATACAAAGGATGTACTTAAAATTATTTTGGACAAGGGGAAGAGCATATTGCATATCACATAAGGATCCCATGAATAAGGGTCAACTTCTGAAACCTCCACTCTCTCAATCGAGCATCTTCCATCATATTTCTTATCAGCAGGGGAAGCTATTACTAGTACCTCAGAAGGAGACTCTCAAAAGAAACCTTATCTCTTCTCTCACTACTTTGATATAAGGAGGAAAAATAAATATATAAGAAGAGAGTTATGTCCTCAGGTAAAAGATCGAAAAGCCTTTCTCTATGTTATTGATTATCAACAAAACACTCTTCATTTGAATATGATAGAATAAAAGTTGCAAAATACCCTTACTACTGCATACTATAAGGACACCTAGATAAAAGTCAAGCTGGGAGGTATTTAGCCTCGAGACATGGTTGAGCTACATAAGAAAACTAATGACATGTTGTACAAAGGAGTGTTCCAATATTTTTATATTGAAAATAAGATGGGGAATAAGGTCATAAGAGTTGAAAGAAAATTGAAATAGGAGAGAGTAGAAACCTAGGCCAAGGGGATACAAATAGTTGAACTGGAGATAAAGATCATTTCCTAGGGAAAAGATCCAAAAAATTCCAAAGCTATGGGAGACTTGATGAGCCAAAAAGATAATGAGATCAAGGTATTGAAAAATAATCTCAATATTCCAAAGGTACAACATGTGAAAACTCCTGATCTACAAGCTAGTGATGAAGAGAAGGACCAGTTGTACTAAACATTGATGGAAATCCGGAATACTGTGGAAAGACTGCAAGTAGAAAATTAATGTTTCAAGGAGAAACAAGACCATATTTTGTAGAAAACCAAGGAAGCTAAAGTCCAGGTCATTCCTTTAGACATAGATGATGGCCTATTCAAGGTCACGTCATACTTAAGTGTTAAATAAATAGATATTAGCACTATTACAAATAAGAACAAGTTCAAAATGACTAGGACAATAGAGTTATAAGAGAATATCAAGAGTAGAGAGGTACTCTTGGGTTAGGTGAATGCTACTAAGGATAAATTTCAACGGGATTTGGATTAGATAAAGCTTAAGGTTATAGGAAACAAATCCTTAAAGGGATCCAAAAAAATGATTTGGAATCAAATGTCAACTATAGCTTTTCAGAATTGGTCCCAATTCAAATATATTCAAGAGGATCTTGAATTGATCATTGTGGTGTTCAAAGACATCAAGAAAATAACTTCAGAAATGGAAGGAAAGGAAGAAATGGATAACAATATAACCAAGTTTTTAAATAACAGATCTAAGGAAGAGCTTAGAGACCTTAATATAGAATACAAAATAAGCATCATCATGGATGCCAAAAAGGTCTTGGCCAAGAGGATACTGATGCATTACGTAGAGAACAAGAAACATGAACTTACTTGAGATATTATCTCATTCAAGAAAATATTTGGTGAGGTGATAAACTGTGAATTTCCTACATTTTGGGATGGTAATGGAGATCGCTTTGCATAGAAAAACTACCATGTGGTCCTGGATGATAGGAGGATTGACGATAGTAGGTTTGAAAAGCGTGAAGGATCCATAAAAGGGAGAGATATGTTGGATATGTTGGCTAAGGAGTTTTCACTATTGTACACTTTGAGGATGATTTTCAAGAATGTCCCTCAACCATCATATGAGAGATATACTGATTTGGATGAAGCAACAAGGAACCTAAATAAAAAACAATATCCAATGGGAAAGATGTGGAAGAAGATGTGTCAATATGTAAAGATACAACTACAAAGACAAAGTCAAACAAGTGGCATGCATATAGCATAATAATAAGTAATTTTCTTATTAATTTTTACATGTGTAAAAGTGACTTTTTACTAAATAAAAAAGCCTTCAAGAAATAATAAGTGGTTTCAAGAAGTTGTTTTATCATACAAATGAAACTATAAAGGAGTGATAAGGTGCTTTATAAAAAGGGATAAAAAAAGAAGAGAGAAAGAGTATCTTATTCTCAAGTTCAAAGATCAATGTAACTCCAGGAATGAGACAAATTATGAAAAGGAAAGAAACAAGATTATAAGGATCTAATTACTTCTTGTTGTATCAGTCTGTAAACTCCATCTTATTTCTTCTCATTGTAATTATTTCTCAAGAGACCATACCTTTCATTCTGAAAATGTCCTCTAAGATTTCACTAACAAAATATTCAAGCAACATATTAGCACCATATACCTTGTGGATGTGTGTTATTTTTGTGTGAATGAGATTGATTTCATATGTATTAACAATTTCCTTCCATTTTTGTTTGATGCACTAAAATGTATGCAATTTGTTTTTGATATCCTTAATTTTTTTAGATGTTAAGTTGTTTTAATCATATATCATTTAATAATATATTATTGTATATATTGTTGAATTCTAATTTTGTTAGCATGTTTTCTTCATAAGAAACCTACAAGATTTATTTGTATAAATACCATGTATGTATATGTGTTTTCTTTCCAAATTCATTAATTCATTAAACTCTAATTGTCTAATACACAAAAGGGAAATTTCCCCTTTGGGTTGAGAGTTTTTGTAATCATCATGTCTAAAATATTTCAAGAGTTGTGAGGAATTACTAAGAATTTATTAAAATTATTTGTTCTACAAAGTAGATTTAAAATCAAATCTGATTTTTACCTCCAAGGATCCTTGGCATAGTGTTGACGGGCGAAATCGACCGTCCGTCAACTGAGAGAGTGGAACCGGTCCGGGGTTGTCTAATAACCCAAGCCGTTTGGGATGAACCACCCTGACGGGTTTAGCGGCTCTGTTAGCGGATCTAACGTTCTAAGAAAACAAAAGAAAACTAATCTAAATTAACTAATCTAACCAAAACTAAATAAAACAAACTAAACAAACTAACACTAAATAAAACAAATTATTAAAACAAACTAAACTAATCTAACTAACTATATATACAAACTACTAATTATCACTATACTAACTACTAACTGAAATATAACTTATTCACAAAATATACAATATCTAAAATTCACAGATTTGAATAAAACCTGAAAAATTCGTTATATTCTGTCCTAAGACAACAAGAGATATTTTTGTTGATTTTATAATTTTTATGAACAAGAAATAAAACAAAAATAACTAAACTAAACAACTAATATACTAATTCTAACTATAAATCTAACTAAACATATATCTAACTACACTACTAATAAATATACTAAACAAATAAATAACAAACTGACCTAGAAACGTTCCAGATTTGTCCTGTGTATGATGATCTTCTAAGCTGATCGGAGGGAGGAAACTCGCCCTGAATAATCCATAATATTCTCGTAAACGATAGCTGCACTGCTCTTTAAGTTTGTTTACAGCACAAACAACACATAAAAATCACAACAATCATATAATTTATAAATCTTAACAATTAGGTAAACCTGTATGCAAAGACTTATACAAAATAATTCAATTGATGAAGAAGAGAAATCTGTCATTCATAAACTGAATCAAGTAATTGTTGTGTTTTAAATGTTGAAAGAAGTCAGACATGGATCATATTAATTAAATCATATCACTTTGCAGAAGACTAAGATAGCTAAAGTAGTCATTAATCAAGTGCAAATTGATAAGCATAAACATGAAACAAAAGGTTGATATTATGAAAAGCAAAAGCTGTAGCAGAACATCAACTTCTGTCTCTGTGTGTATTAGAAATCCATATCCTTGTTCTCCCATGAATGAGGATGATCATTATTACAAAAATAATAAGTATTTATAAGTTTTCCACAGGGTAAAACCTCCCTGTGGAAGTTATAAAACTGTTTACATAAAATCTGGGAGGATATCCCAAAATTGACTAAGCTAGGAAACTAAAATAAAACTAAAACATCCAAATATCCCCTAGACTGTCCATCAAGTCCCGTGCAATTCGAATTCACCTGAAAAGGGTCCAAAATAGACAAGTTAGAAGGATCTTTTATTAATAAAATAATAAAAATCTAACTCTATAGACTAGCTACAGAATCATCTGATTCTGTAGCTAGTCTAAATAAGGTACAAAATCAGTATTAAAATCGAAAAAATCTTTTAAAAGATTTCAATTTAATTGAAATTCAATAAACATTTGAAAATGAATCATTTAATTTAAGTTTATTATGCCATTCGAAATCAAACAGGACCCACTTCAATTGAATGACTACAGAGATAGGCATACTCTGTTTTGTTTGTTACCACAAAGTCGGGTGATCAAATTATGTGGAACAACAATGCAATCGTTTCATAACAAATCAAATTCAACATAATCAAAACAAATCGCAAGCAACTGTTACACTACCTTGTCAAGAGGAAATATGAATTCAACAAGATAATTCTCAAATCATTATAACTATGTTGACATAACAAATGATTCATGCCACGAATAGATCAATTCAAACTGGCGTGAAAATCAATTCAAATAAAATCGCAACAGGGTCATTTGATTAGCAACAGAATTCGTAATTTGTTATTGTAAATTGGGGCAGACAAAATCATCATGAGATTGCTTCTTGAATGCATTTTGAAACGATTATTCCCTGAATTTCCTCATACGAAATAGAATGTCATAAGTCGAACCAATTTTACAAACTCGTTTGAGAACGGAACTGTAATCAAATCTATTTTGATATGAATGCAATTCATAAAATCGATCAAACTAACTGAAGATACAGCTATCCAAAACGAATCAAACAGTTGGGGTTTACACAATCGTCGTGGATCAAAACGTTCCACGATTCGGGCGTGAGTATCATTTGCACAAAATTAAAGTGAAAGTATCGTTTCCATGAAAACAGAGTCATTTTTCCCAACTTAGAAACGATCAAATATAGAACATTATATGACACAACATAGTAATAACCAAATTCATTGAAATCGTTTACTAATCACAGCGTATGAACCATAACGAAATCGAATCCAATCATAATCGTATTCTAAATTGAGCATGAAATACTTCTTGTTCGGAATAGATACAAAACAAATCCAGTTGAAAACAAACCATTAATCTCGTTACTTCAATCAGACAAGCTAACAAATCAAATCCAAACGAAGATCCTTTAAATCCAAAAAATCTATCAATAGCTATACTGGGAATGATCGAACCATATATCCAAAACGAAATTCCATTCATTTTTAGCAAAGTGAAACAATATACAGGATGAATACCGAATGACAAAGGCATTTGAATGAGAAACAGAGCTATTCAAACACAGAATTCAAATCATTATATTTACCTTGATCATTCACAAAACTAAACCGATACCAAAATTCATACCTGTACAGCGACGAGACGGCTTGATCATGCCAATTTAGAGTTGATAATGGTTGTGGCCGATTCAACGTTCTTGAAAAGGATGGAGCCTGTTGTCTTCTTCTTCTTATCAACTACTTAGATCTTGTCTCTTTGATTGGTCAACATTGCAATTTGATCTTCCAGTGATTGAATTTTTTATTGGAGTAGGGGAACATCAATGTAGTATCGTTCCAACCATGAATCGCATTGGTCACAGGGAGACTGTGTGGGTTTTGTAAGAGCAAGTGAGGGTTTGGACACATGAATGAGGGTTTCGCTAGGAAATTTAATCCCTGGGTAACTAGGATTATCTTTTAGGCAAGGGGGAAGGTTTGTCACGAAATCATAAGATGGTTCAGGGCATAAACCCTGTGAGTACGGGTACTCATCGGCTAAAAAAAGTTCTATGTCTGAATCAGAATCCTCACTCAAGATTATAGGCTTTCACTCAGCAGAGGGTTTAGGTTTGGTTCCAACCATCCTTGAAATGAGCCTAGCGTTTTTTTTTCCATTGGCATTAGCAGTAGGGTTTGCCTTGGGCTTTCTGCTCACAGGCTTTTTAATAGTCTCGGGCTTCTCAGTTCCAACGTCTGGTAAGTCGATAGGAGGGTAGGCCGAAGGCTTAGGAGCAGGCAATAGGATATGGAAGGGCACGGGGGGCACATCCATGACTTCACTCACCACAGGCTTGTCAACCTGTATAGGGTTTGTGTCCTCAAAACCATTTCGAGTTACGAAAGCTTCCCAACTATCACCATGCAAACTCAAATGATAAACAACGATGAGCTTAATGAGCCCATAGTGGAATAGGCTACTGTCAGCCTTCTTCCTTTTAAACCTTTTCGACATCTTATATAGGCTATGATGAAAGTAAAAGGGCAAATTCAACGGGTATCCCATAAAATTCATCAGCAAACGCAGGTGGTAGAGAAACACAAGTCCGTATCGACCTTCACAGGTCACGAACTGTTTGATTACCATCAAAGTATCGTGCCATTGTGGTTTAAGTGTAGAGATGGGCATACCTCTGTCACAAGAGGTGACTTTGCGCGAGAGGAACAACAGTGTCCATGGAACCTCCTCGACCTTACAATTTTTTAGCCAACGATGTCCTGTGGCAGCTAACCCTGTAGAAGAACTGATAAAATTTTCATCAATTTCCAACTGGATGTCGCCCACCTTGGCTCTACAACCATAGAAAGTCATGGAAAACTGTCGTGCTACAGCTAGATTAAAACCCTCAAATCGTTTCATGAAGGTAAGCCAAGGGTTTGGATCGTACCACACACAGGAGCAGAGCTACCCGATCTAATAGAGGTAAGCCGGGAATAAGGGATAGGCGTAAATTCTAGCGTGCGAAGGTGGTGGAGTTTATCTTTGCCATGCATAAGAGTTATTACGAAAGTACAACCGCCAGTTTACATAGTTGTTCTACCCATTACAACATAGTCCAACAATTATGTGAATTAGCCGACCAATGAATCAAATGGTAAGTGCATAAACCAACGCGTTATCAACGTTGTATCAAATTTTTTAAACCATCAACATACGATTTGAAACCAACACCAAATAATTAACCATGCACCAATGTGCCAGCTCGTATCGAGAGTTTAACCATCGTGCCAATGGGTTTTCATATAATCAACAAGCCATTGGTTATGAAAATACAAACATAGGTACCATATTAAAGATATAAGTGAAATATTTAACCATAACCCCTATGTATTGTTATGAAACCAATGGTCGAGTAGGTCAAATAAAAACATGTAAATCCAAGAGCCAATGCCTTACAAAATTAATGAAACCAAGTCACACAATCAATACAAGAATGTCCAATGAGTACAGTTAGAAAGTTTTCCAGCTGCAGAATGATATGTGAAATGTAGGCGCAAAGGGAATATCAATAAGAAGGATAACGACAGTTTAAACAATGATTATAATGCGGCTTCAAAAGACCAATGTTTTCACGCTTACAGTCGTGAAAACAAAGCGAAAATAATCGTGCAAAAGACGCAAAGAATAAAAGTGTCGTTCATCTGAGAATTGCGAAGAAAAATCGATGTTTGCAAACATTGGTGTAGGCATCTTATAAGACAAATGGAAAAATGTGATTTGGCTGCCAACACATAGTTCCACTCACAACCTGGAACATCTCAAGGAATAACATAATGGATAGGTCAAAGCTTCTATTTATTGTTGCTTTGTTTATTTCACTTGAAGAAGTTAAGCTCATTACCATTGCTTGTTCCTTTGATATGGGCATCAACAAATCTTTTATCCATATTTAAATGAGTGTGGTCCACAAGCCTTAAAAAATTAGATTCATTTCAACCATTTGCATTCAAGGTCCACATAATATACTCCTTTGCCTTGTCATTATTTTTATCCGCTAAATATATTTGGTTCCATTCTTTCTCCCCATGTTTTCTTGGTGGCCTTATAAAACTTTGGGTAGTTATATTCATGTTAGAATATTCACCAATAATGAGGGGGGGGGGGTGAATCAGTATTGAGCACTTTTTTCCATTTTCAATCACAACTTGTAAACATTACATTATGAAAAATTGATCACTTATGCATTCAAGATAATGTTGCATTCAATATATCATAAAAATACAACCATAGGTACACAGTACATCGAAATTTTACATGGAAACCCAATTGGGAGAAAACTACAGAACTCTTTATAATATATATACCTTAAATATTACAATCATGAGAAGCACCAACTTCCAAAATTCTCCACCACCAACTGAAAGGAGGCACCAACCCCGTAATTTATAGGTTCCAACCTGAAGGAAGATACAACTCCCTAAATTCTCCATCTCGAACTAGAAAGGAGGCTCCCACCCCCTTTTTTACATGCTCCAACCTGAAGGAAGATACAACTCCCTGAATTCTCCAGCTCCAACTAGAAGGAGGCTCTAACCCCCTAATTTACAGGCTCCAACCTAAAGGATGTTACAACTCCCTATGCTCTCCATATCCCACTGGAAGGAGGCTCCAACCCTGTTTCCCTGCCCCTTCCTTCCTCCCTGAATTATAAGTGTGGGAATGCTACTGTCACTGCTACTATCATTGATGTATAATCATAATCAAAACCAAACTCAATATTTCATTGTAATTGTCATTGATCATCATCATCAAAACTAGACTATGTCGATCACTGTAATTGTCACTGATAATAATACATCATCATCATCAAAACCATATCCATCCCAATAACCACATAAATATTATGCCAATATCACCAAGAACATCTCCAAATCATGTGCTCAAAATCACCATGATATACCTCAAATCTATGTGCCAAGATATTCCTCAAGCATCTACCAAAAAATCTAAGATATACCTCAAAACATGTGCCAAAGATATGCCTCAAGCATATGCCAAAACATCCAAGATATGCCTCAAAACATGTAACAAATATACAATTCAATCATGTACCAAACATCCAAGATATTCCTCAAACAATGTGTCAATCAAGTGCCAAAATATGTCTCAAGCATGTACCAAAATATCTAAGATGCGAAACAAACCATAAGCCATGATATCCAATATGTCCCTCAAATCATATGTTCAAAATCACCAAGCTATGCCTCTATCCATGTGCTAAACACATCCAATATATGACTCAAAGAATATATCAAAACTCTCCAAGATATAACCATTAAAACATACATAAAGACATACCTTTAATCATGTAACAACCTGATGCATAAGATCTCAGACCATCAGATCTTCCTCATCTTTAGTATAAAGAAGATAGATCCTTCTTCAACCTTTCCTTTAGCCTCTCTGAAAACAATTGGGAAACTCACAAGGTGTCACGTGACGAGTCATGTGCATCCTGTGGGGTCCTTATTGGACACCCTATACTTGACCCACGAGGGTCTTCTCAAATAGGGTTTTTCAGAAACCCTTCTCCTATCTGTTTCTCCGAGACTTTTCCTTCGCACAACTCTGCTACTTTAGTTTCACTAACACATCACATACTTTATTAATTTATTGATTACTTCCTCGGTTGATCAAATGAGAGGCTTCTTGATGTGTATTTATACTATTCCAAGTAACTCCTTTACTTAACTTTAGGGCTGACCTATAAATTCCTATTTGCAACAACTTTTCTTCTTTTTCTAACTTTGGGTTGACTTATAACTTCTTGTTGCAACCGTTTAGGGGCTTCTTAACCATACTTCAGGGCTTCGTCTTTAAGAGGAGATAACTTCTCAACAGTGAGGAACCATGTGGCATTCTACCTACCATTGGAAAAACATGATGATGATTATCCATATATGATGGTTTTCCATGCTTTTGCAATGTCCTTCTTGTTCATTTTCTTCAAAAACATTCAGGCTTCATGATCACATCTCTAGGGATTTTTAACCACTAAGCCACCTAACCATATTTCCAGGGCTTCCTGTAGACTTATTCAAAGCATCTTATTTTGAGGGCCATGCTTAAATATACAGTATAAGGGGACCACTTTAGAGATTCCTTCAAATAAACCCATCACTTCATTGGGATTCTAGAATTCTTCTAGGGTTGACATCAATAATAACTAAATCAATTCTAGAGTCTTCTAGACTTCTTCTAGGGTTGACATCAATGAAAACCAATTTTCCAAAAATATCCTCCTTTGGCATTGATGGAAGCACTCATACTCCTTCTGTGATCATTTTTCCCCTTGTCATCATGCACGGGAATCTTCATGCTTTTTTTCTTTCTCTCCTAATCTTTCTCTCCACCTTTGACATCAATGCTAAAGGATAAATCCCCCTAATGATTTTTCTACCCCCTTGTATTCTTTGAAATATTTAATGTAGATCAATGTGAGGCTTCTTGTATATACTCCTTTCCTCTCTTCCTCATTTTCATCATAAATAAGATCGCTCCTTCTTTAACCTTTCCTTTGGCCTCGCTAGACAAAACTAGGAAAATCACATGACAAGTCATGTGCATCCTGCGGAGTCCTCTCTAGACACATTATACCTGACCCACAAGGTCTACTGAAATAGGGTTTTGTAGAAACCCTTCTCCTATATGTGGCTTCATGACTTCTCCTTCACACAACTCCATAACTTCAATTTCGCTAAGAGATCACACACTTTCTTACTTGCTTAATTGTTTCCTTGGTTGATCAAATGAAAGGCTTCTTGACGTGTATTTATACTATTCCAAGTAACTCCTTTACTTAAATTTAGGGTCGACCTATAACATCGTTTTTGCAACAAATTTTCTTATTTTCCTAATTTTGGGGCCAATTTATAAATTCTTCTTGTAACCATTTAGGGGCTTCTTAAGCATACTCACGGGCTTCATCTTTAATAGGGCATAATTTCTCAACAATGAGGAACCATGCGGCATTCCACCTATAGTTGGAAATGGCGTGAATATGAATATCCATCTATGAGGTTTTTTCATGCATTTGCAATGTCCTTCATGTTATTTTTCTTGAAACAAATTCAAACAACTTTGGGCTTCGTGACCACAACTCCCCACTAAGCCACTTAACCATATTTTCGTCCATATTTCTAGGGATTCTTGTAGGATTCTTCAAAGTGTCTTCTCGTGAGGGCCATTCTTAAAGATACGCCATAAGGGGACCACTTTAGAGATTCTTTCAAATAAACCCATCACTTCTAGGGGATTCTAAATTTTTTCTAAGGTTGACATCAATAATAACTAAATCACTTCTAGGGGATTCTATACTTATTCTAGGGTTGACATCAATGACAACCAATTTTCTAACACTTTATCCATTACTCTATGTACCCATGAATATACTTTGATACAAACATTGTTGATTGGGATCATGTGGATTTCCTCATGCAACAATTGCAAGATCACCTTGAGAAACCAATACAAATTCTTGATTGGCATCACAATAGAGCCTAATTTCCTGTCATTATGGCTAGTCATTATCTTAATATAAGAAGTATATTTTCTCACATTGATGTGGATAGGATCCATAACATAGTTACCGGCTTAACGAGAACTTTGACCCAAAAAAACCATATTTTTGCAAAACAAAACATGAAAATCAACCCCCAAATCGAAAAGTGGTGCTATCGGTAGCACCATTTTTTCAAATACGGTCAAAATTATAACATTTTTCAAACATGACCTTCAAAACGCATACATTAGCTCAAAAAAACCTTAAAAATATCACCTAAAAAAAGTGACGCTACCTAAAGAATTTTTTTTTTTTTAAGTATTAAAATTATTGCTAATTATGACCTAATTGAAACTGTGGTCTTGACAACAAATTCATATGCAAAATAAAAAAAATAAAAATTGATTGAATCTTCTTTGATGTCTATAGGTAGAATATCTTCTTGAAGATACATCTCTTCTACATTCATTCCTCTCTAAATCTTGTTGACCATGATCCCTTCCTTTGAGAATATCTGGATAATTCTTATCCTTCTACTCATTCTTCCTTTCCGACAACTTGGAACACTTGTATTCAACTTTCTTTACTGATGGTGTGGAGCTTCCTCTCTCTTCAAGTCTCTTCCTGGGAGTCGAATTTGCATATTCTTTGCATGAGGTCTCAGCAATGTATACACGACCTTATTTATTGAATGATGACCTTTCACAACTGAGAATATATTCTAGTACTTGAGAACTCTTCAAGTTCTTGTTGAGATTTTCAACTTCAACCCTCAATGAGACGACTTCTTGTTCAAGCTTCTCACAATCTTCTTCTTTCTTCATCATATGGATCTTCATTACTTATTCCATTCTCTTGGCTTCTTCAAGTTTGGTTTTCAAGGACATGATTTATTCTTCAAGTCTTATTTCTTGTTGACTAAATTATTCTTCAATCTTGTTTAAGTCCTTAGATATTTCTTTGAGATCACTTGTCAAAATCTCTTCTCTCTTTTCTTCTTCCTTTACCTTGATTTTTAAGTGAACAACTTCTTCATAATTTTTGTTGGGATTTTGAGAATTTTCCTTTATCTTGATCAATTCTTCCTTGAGTGACTTATTTTCCCTCCTTTCTCTTTTTAGTTCACTTAAAGAACTGATTATTTTTTCCTCAAGATCCACTTCACCTTGATTCATCATCATCTTTGTCATTTTTAATTTCTTCTTGTAGATCTATATTACATGATGCGATTATTTCCTCTCATTCTATCTCAACATATTCTTTATTCTGATCAGCGTGCTCTAGCTCTATTATTACAAGAAGAGATTCCTTATAGTAGATATTATGTAGCTTATCCCAAATCTCTTTGGCTGATGAAAATTGTCCCACTTTGACTTTTACCAAATCAAGTAATCCATCTAGGATGGCATCCATCGTTATTTTTTTGTTCCATTTTAATTTCTTCTTGGATGCAGTCTTTAGAGGTTTCTTTGAAATGATGTATCCTATAACAACTGAGTACCAAACCTAATATCCTTGTGCCTGTAGAAATAATTTAATTCTTGAGCTTCGTATCGCATAGTCCTTCCATCAAAACTTGGTGTTCCATTATCTATGCAATCCATGATCCACCTTCCAGTGGTTAG
Source organism: Picea engelmannii (assembly GCA_009831015.1). Classification (NCBI taxonomy): domain Eukaryota; kingdom Viridiplantae; phylum Streptophyta; class Pinopsida; order Pinales; family Pinaceae; genus Picea; species Picea engelmannii. The sequence continues at coordinate 209,832 of ML786629.1, forward strand.
ATTGATTCTGAAGGACCTGTTCTAATACCAATTGTTGGTATATTCACCAATATTGAGGGGGGGGTGAATCAGTATTTAGCACTTTCTACCATTTTTAATCACAACCTGTAAACATTACATTATCAAAAATTTATCACTTATGCATTCAAGATATCATAAGAATATAACCATAGATAAACAATACCCTAGAATTTTATGAGGAAACCAAATTGCGAGAAAACCAGGGAACACTTTGTATTATATCTATCTTGAATATTACAATCACATGAAGCACCAACTTCCAAAATTCTGCAGTACCAATTGAAAGGAGGCAGCGACCCTCTAATTTACAGGCTCTAACCTGAAGGAAGATAAAAATCCATAAATTCTATAGCTCCACATGAAAGGAGGATCCAATCCCCTTGTTTATAGGCTCCAACCTGAAGGAAGATACAACTCCATGAATTCTCCAACTCCAACTGGAAGGAGGCTCCAACCCCCTGATTTACAGGATCCAAGTTGAAGGAAGCTACGAATCCCTATGTTCTCCGTCTCCAACTAGAAGGAGGCTCCAACCCCCTTTCCTTTCCCCTTATTTACTCCCTATAATATAAGTGTGAGACTCAACCTTTCATTGTTGTTGTCATTGATAAGTCATCATCATCAAAACCAAACTCAATCTGTCATTGTAATTGTCACTGATCATCATCATCAAAACTAAACTCCACTGGTAACTGTAACTATCATTGATATTGATACATTGTCATCATTAAAACCATATCAATCCCAATAACCACATAAATATTATGCCAATATCATCAATAACATCTCCAAATCATGTACTCAAAATCACCATGATATGCATCAAGGTTATGTGCAAAGATATGCCTCAAGAATGTACCAAAACATCCAAGATATACCTCAAACCATGTGCCAAATATATGTCTCAAGCATATGAAAAAACATCCAAGATATGCCTCAAACCATGTGACAAAGATATACTTCAAGTATATACCAAACATCCAAGATATGCCTCAAACAATGTGCCAAGCATGTGCCAAAATATGTCTCAATCATGAACCAAAATCTCTAATATGTGAAAAAAAGCATAAGTCATTATATCCAATATGTCCCTCAAATCATATTCCCAAAATCACCAAGATATGCCTCTATCCATGTTAAAAATACCTCCAAGATATGCCTCAAAGAATATATCAAAAATGTTTAAGATATAACCATCAAAACATAAATAAAGACATACCTTTAATCATGTAACAAACTGATGCATAAGATATTATACCATGAGACCTTCCTCATATTCATCATAAAGAATATATCTCCTTATTCAACCTTTCCTTCAGCCTCATTGGACAAAACTGGGAAACTCACATGACAAGTCATGTGCATCCTGCGGGGTCCTCGCTAGACACACTATACTTGACCCATGAGGGTATGCTCAAATAGGGATTTTTAAAAACCCTTCTCCTATATGCGGATTCGAGACTTCTCCTTCGTACAACTCCACTAATTTAGTCAGAAAGTTCTTTCGGATTCATCGCATAGGTTTTTTTATTTTCGACGTTTCAGACCAAACTAGTGTGGTCCGAAACAATGGTCGCAAAAGTCTTAGAAAAGAAATCCACTAATTTAGTTTCACTAAGATATCACACACTTTTTGTTGGCATTATTGATTATGTGTTGTCATTGATGGAAAAATGAGTCAAATATGTACAGTAAATAGAGAAAAAGGAAGATCACCTCGGGGCAGAGGTAGATCACCTTGGGGTAGAAGCAATTTGTGATCAATGTTGATCACGATAGGATCAACATTGATCCTATGTTCCTAAATATCAAGAGAGGTAGCATGCATAGAATCCACATACAAAAGGAGTAATGAAGCACAAGGAATTAAGAGCTTAGGAGGGTTAACGACTAAAGATTAGTGCATAAAATAATTCACAAACATTAATCAAAGTTCAGAAGAGATGGCACATTTTAAGTAACACTGGAGACATAGTTCTGTGAGTGAAGAAATCCTTTTGTAAAGGATTGAGTTACAGGAGCCATTCATTCTTAGTGAGGGACAATCCAGGATTGTTAGATCAAGTTGAAGTCAGATAATGGGAAGGATTAAATCTCAACCGTCAAATCTGGAGCAGTAACATTATGGATAGTTGGATCAAGCTAGAATCATAGATCGAGAGAGATTAAATAAGACCCATCATATTTCGTGGAGTAAATTCAAGTGATCTCTCAACCATTAGATCAGTTTAGGATCTATCTTGATCATCAGATAGAAACAAGTGGAAGGACATGATAAGAGGACCCCATAAGACACAAAGTCTTGAAACCCCTGAAGTCTCAAAGTAAATAAGGGAAATCAGATATAAGAAATGCATGGTGACCATTGGATGAGGATAGGCACATCCAATAGTGGTCAACTCCAGTGCTGACCACTTCAGTGAAAAGGATTATAAAACATGTAATTTTACTTGAAGGCCAAAGCACTAAAGTCACGAAATCTTGTCGACCATCGGATCAGAGGAAGAGCAGGGAAATCTCGTCAACTGTTGATTTGGAATGAATATTGAAACCATTAGATCATTCTAAAAGGAATAATGTGGTCAACTCTGTAATTGACCTACTCTAGCGATAAGAATCTCATATAAACCAAGAAATCCCAAACTCAGGAGCCCTAGAGTTAACAGAATCCGTTGATCAATACAAGAAAATATATACAATGATAGATCTATTTGACACTTCGACAATGATTGAAGGATGGTATAAAAGTGCCAAAATTCACAAATCCACGAAGTGTAAAGACAATATCCAGGAGGGAGACATGTTGGAGAAGAAAAATATGACACATGGCCCAATCAACTAGTGACAAGTGTCAAGGTATAGTTGGCACATTAGGTATACAAAAGTCAGGAATCAAGGTGACACATGGAAACCACTCATCTAGTTCCTTGTCAATAGTGACATCAACAAGCCACACCATTCTAGGAATACATCCTCTAGGGATGTCCAACTTCTCCTACCAACAAATATACCTAAAGCGCTGAAGGTCGAAGTCATGAATTAATGTTTGGTCATTGATATAATATCCTACTAAATATTTCTTGATCGTTTGATCAAGTATAGTGGAATAATAGAGTAAGCGTGAATCGCCAAGTAATGCTAACCATTGATCTACTTCGGGATTTTTATCGATCATTGATCAAGCATAATGGAAGGATAGTGTAAGCGGAGGTGTTAACTAATAGAAAGAAATCACCACAAATTTATGACTTATTCGATAGGTAAACACTCTGGAGGGATTGAAATACTTCAGATTTCGAGTAGCCCAGAGTCCCGAAGTCATGAATAGTCGAATACCCAAAGAGAGGGAGCTATGTTGTTCCTAAGTCTATGGTCCTATCTCCTGGAGATGTGAATTTTATCAAGTAGGGAGTGTCGATAAACCCTTCAGTGGAATTTTCTCCAGAAGAGTTGGAAGACTGCAAAGGTCGGAGTCCCAAAATGCCGAAGTCCTGAAGTGAACAAGAACATTCCACTCAACTACATATTAAGTCCTGACCATTGATTTGTTTGAAGCCTCTCGATAAGCCAACATCATCCATCCAATAGAAGATTAAATATTGACCGTCTGATATATTAGTGAATACAATATACACACTTTGGTGAAATGTACTCCGAGAGGATTGAATGACTACAAAGGCCGGAAGTCTCAAAGAATGAAGTACTGGAGAACATGGTTCCATCACCGGTGATCCAAAATGAATCTCATGATGATGAAAGAAATAGGAATGAATTATTTCATATAAGAGTTGTATCTAAACACACTAAGACAGATACCTTATTTGATCTGGGTTCCCAAGTAAATTTGATATCTAAAGCACTTGTCAAAAAGATGGGTTTTCAAACTAAACCACATATAAAGACTTATCCTCTTGGTTGGGTATGTGATAAAGAAAAAATTAATGTCACCAAACAATGTAGGGTCATATTTTCTATTGCTTCAAAGATGATTGATGAAGTTGATTTGGATGTTGCATCACTTGATATATGTGGCATAGTGTTGGGGAGTCCTTATCTTTATGATAGACAAATAATCTTCTTTCGTCATGAGAATAAATATCATCTTACTAAAGGGGGATTGGAATATATTGTTAGATCCCACAGCATGAGGGTAAACACAACACTTGTTAGTGTGGGACAAATGAAGAGACTCATAAACACTAATAAGAAATGTGTACTCATGGTTGTAAGGGAAAAATATGTCGGAACATCCGACACTTTTCAAGGATGTGATCCTTCTCATAAGAAATAATTAATTGATATTATTTCTAAGTATGATGATATTTTCTAGGAACCTGATGGAATACCTCCTAAGAGGGAAATCCAACATGAAATACATCTTGAGAAAGATTCTCCTCTTCCTAATGTGGGCATGTACAGGATGTCAGTTGTAGAGATGAAAGAGTTCAAAAAGCAAGTACAAGGCTTATTGGATGAAGAGGTCATCAGGCCCAACTCATATCCTTGTGGTTCTTCGATCGTAATGGTGCCAAAGAAGGATGACACATGGCGAATGTGTGTCGATTATCGGGACTTAAATAAAATCACGTTGAAAAATCGATACCCTCTTCCTCGTATATATGATTTAATTGATCAATTGAAGATTGTTGTTTATTTCAGTAAGTTGGATTTGCGCACTGGATATTATCATATTAGGGTTGTAGAACATGATGCATGGAAAACTGCCTTTAAAACCAAACATGGATTGTTTTAGTAGTTAGTTATGTCGTTTGGGCATTGTAATTCTACGAGAAGCTTCATGCATGTGATGAATGATGTATTCAAGACATTTCTACATGATTTTGTGATTGTATATTTAGATGACATTCTTATATTTAGTGGGACTTGGGATGAACATGTAAGGAATGTAAAGAAAGTATTGGATACTTTGCAAAGGGAAAATTTGTATGTAAAATTGTCCAAATGTGAATTTTGTAAGACTGCACTTGTATACTTAGGTCATATTGTAGGAGGAGGACAATTGAAAATTGATCCATCCAAGATTGATGTAATTGTAAATTGGCCTGAGCCCACAAGTGTAATTGAAATACAAAGCTTCTTAGGTGAATTCCAGTACTAGAGGAGATTCATTTTAAACTTCTCCTTTATAGCAACTCCTTTGCATGCTTTAACCAGTATGAAGAACACTTTTCAGTGGGGAGGAAAGAAACAAAAATATTTCGACACTTTGAAGGAAACGATCAGTACCACACCATTATTAGCACTATTGAATATTCAAAAACCTTTTGATATCGAGACAGATGCCAATGGGTACGCCATGGGTGCAGAATTGATGCAATATTGTAAGCCTATCTATTACCACTCTGAAACTTTTAACTAAACTTTTGTTAACTATCCTACGTATGATAAAGAGTTGTATTCATTAGTTCAAAGTGTAAATAAATGGAAGAACTACTTGTTAGGGAAGGAAACAATCATACATATATATCATCAACCCTACAGTATCTCCAAGCACAAACCAAGCTACACTAATCTCGACATTTCAAATGGATGGGTTTTCTTCAACAATTTCATTTGGTAATCAAATACAAAAAGGGTACGAGTAACAAGGTAGTTGATATGCTTTCTAGACCTCCTCTTGATGCTTCTATTATTTTGAAGAATGCTTCTTTATATCATGATAGCTATGTGGAACAATATGACATTGATGAAGATTTTAAAGAAGTATTTGAGAAGCTAACCCATGGTGCATAGGTAGAGAAATATTGTCTACAGGTAAAACTACTCTACCATCTTGGAAATCTATGTATTCCTACAAGTGAATGAGTCCATGTAATACGCGAAGCTCACACTTCTCTTGTGTCTGGGCAATTTTGGGTAGGAAAAAATATGGCTCATCTGTAGAGGTTTTGTTACTGGCCTCAGATGAAAGCAATTGTAACTAAATATGTGAAGGGGTGTGTGATGTTTTCTACTTGTAAGACGACTAATATAAAATTGTGGTTATGCTCACCACTTCTTGTTCCATCCCATCCATGGGAAAGTATCTCCATGGATATTGTTGGGGGTTTACCAATGTTGAAAAGTGGTCATGACTATTTGTATGTCATAAAGGATAGGTTTAGTAAGTTGTGTATCTTAATTCCATGTAAAAATAAGATCATTGTTGAGAAGACTGCTAATCTCTTTTGTCAGTATGTTTGGGTTCACTTTGGGTTACCCACATCCATTATATTGGATCAATATACTAGATTCCTTGGGGATTTTTGGACAAGATTGTAGAGAATTATGGACACCAAGTTGAAGAGGAACACTGCTTTCCATCGATGGACCAACGAACAGACAGAGGTTGTTAACTGAACAATGGTACTTTTGCTTCGAGGCTACTGCAAAAATCATCCCAAATTATGGGATGAACAGATACCCTATGTACAACATCCTTACAATTGAGCCTTACATTCCTCCACTCAGTGTTTTCCTTTTGAGACATGTTTTAGGTATTTTCCTAAGGTCCCCTTGGACTTGATGTATCAGAGAGACGTCGATTCAAATGAAGAAAGAAATGAAGATAGGCCTCACAAGTTCATTCAAATGATCCAACATGTACATCAAGAAATTAGGGAACAATTAGAGAAAAGTCAAGCATAATATAAATCTCGGCATGACAAACACAGGGTTGATCATCAGTTTCAGGTTGGAGACCAGTTATGGCTTCACATTAGCAAGAAGATATTGAAGGGTCAAGGCAAGAAACTCAATCCCATCTGTTATGGACCCTTCACTATTTTGGAGAAAAGTGATACCAGTTCTTTTTTTCTAGATATTCTACCTTATATGCAGATCTACTCAGTTGTAAATGTGGAAAACTTGAAAATATTTGAGACTCCTATGATCATGGATCAGGGTGAGAAAGTTTCAATACCTTTAGTTGATGAGTGTGCTCCTGAGTACTTGGATGAGATGAAGGAAGATACCATCTTGAACAGAAGGATGAGGACTTCATGCAGGGTTGATGTTGATTATATTCTAGTGGGATTAAAGGGCACACATCCAAGAAAGGAAAAGTGGATTGATAAGGACAAGGTGAGGCAACTCTTCCCTCACTTAAATTTTGATTGATGAAATATTTTGGTGGTCCAAAAAGATCTCAGTGGGAAGGTGTGATCCAAAAAGGATCCAAAGAAGACTAAGGATAACTCAAAATTCATAGAAGTAACTTAGGAAGCTTAGAATGGCCTCAACAGACAGAGAAAGGGAAAAAAATTCAAAGTCCTCAAAACTTAATAAAATGGGCATCATTGTGAAAAGTGCATCACAATCTTTCCAATGGCGTAAATGACTCGTCAAACATAGTTAGGGATCAAAATGTTCAACAACACAGGTATTCCAACAGAGGACGAACACCTTCAGTAACCACTCACATAACCATATCAAATATCAACACACCGATGTTTTGATGTGGTAAAACCCCTACGGGGAAACATCCACGGCCCCAGCCAACGCAACCACTTGGACCAATTTATTAATGCAAAGAAAAAGATTACAAAGAGATTTTACAAGAGATTTTCTCACAATCGATCATTAACAAATGACCCTCCATGCTCTTTAAATAGAGATCATGGACCAATCAGGTGTTAAGCCACGGATCAATGGCCATTAAGATCGAGGAGAGTACGAACCGTCAGATCACTCTATCTTAGGAACATATCGTGACCGTCGGATTTCCTTACTACAAATGCATACTAATGCATACTAAATAAACACACTTTTACCTAATGACATATTAGACCAAGTAGATCTTAACTAACTCCTAAGTGTCTAAATATCGAAACATCCCCCCTTAAGAACAACTTGGGATAGGATTGAAGGATTTACAATAGTGAAAAAATAGGAGAAGGAAGGAGGCATTAGAGCCTATCCCCCTTTAATGACAACTTCCTAAACTCCTAACATAGATCGAAGTTTGGAAAACTTCGCTTCTGTAAGAGACTTTGTGAAAATGTCTGCAACTTGATATTCTATAGGGAAAAAGAGCACTTCAATAACTTGATCATGAATTAGCTTTCTGATTAAGTGCATGTGTAGCTCAATGTGTTTTCTACGTCGATGTTGAACTGGGTCTTTGGTGAGCTTGATAGCAATCTGATTGTCACACCAAAGGCTGGTCGGATGGTGGTGTTGGAATCCAAACTCTGAAAGGATCTGTCGAAGCCACAGGGTTTCCTGACTTGCATCTACTGTTGCTCGGTACTTTGCTTCTGCTGAAGAAAGTGAAATAGCATGTTGTTTCTTACAGGCCCAAGTGATAGGTCCTAAACCAAGGATGAAAACATAACCTGCAGTATATTTCCAATCATCAGGGTCGCCGACCCAATCTGAATCAGTGAAACCAACCAATAAAGGAGTCCCCCATGAACTGTAATGTATCCCAAACTGAACTGTACCACAAACATAATGAAGTATCCTTTTAGTTGCTTTACAATGGCTTTCATGGGGTGTTTTCATATATTGGGCAACAATACCAACAACAAAGGAAAGATCAGGATGGGTATGAGTCAAGTATAAGAGGCTACCAACTAACTGATGGTACAGGGTGGCATCAACTTCAGGAGAAGTACAGGTGGAAAAAATCTTGACTCCGAACTGGAAGGGATAAGGGGTTGGTTTACAATAGTCCATGTGAAAGTGATGAATAAGGTTACAAGCATATTTAGACTAGGAAAGAAAATTTCCTTCATTGGTTTGCAAAACTTGGAGGCCAAGGAAATAGTGCAAAAAACCTAATTTTGTCATTTCAAATTTCTTCTTAAGGCTGGTTTTCACATGGTTTAAATTTTTTTATTCACTACCAGTAAGTATAAGGTCATCAACATAAAGGAAAAGGATTATGAGATGGCTTCCTACTTTCTTGGTATAGACATTAGGATAAGAATGGCATCTAGAGAATCCGGTGGCAATAAGAAAGCTATCCATTTTGGTATACCAAGCTCAGGGAGCTTTCTTGATACCATAAAGAGATTTCTTAAGGTGACAAACAAGGCTAGAGTCATTATGGACATAGCCAGGAGGTTGTTCCATGTATATTTCTTCTTGCAAATCTCAGTGCAAGAAGGAAGATTTAACATCCATCTGATGGACCTCCCATTTATGTGAGGCAACAAGGGCAAGAAAAAGGTGGATAGAATTCACTTTTTATACAGGGGAAAAGGTTTCATTATAGTCAATTGCTTCAACTTGGGAAAATCCTTTGGCAAATAACAGAGCCTTGTGTCTTTCAACACTTCCATCTGATGCATACTTATTTCTGTAGACCCATTTGCATCTAACAAGTTTTCTTCCTTTTGGAAGAGGTACAAGATCCCAAGTATCATTTTCCATTAAAGAACGATACTCTTCATTCAATGTTGTATCCCAATCTGGATGACCTGAAGATTCTAAAAATGTCTCCGGATCATGAGTTTTTGAAACTTGAGCCAAAAGAGAAGAGGCTCGTTGGAACTATGAACGTGTCTGACACTGATCTGAAGGATCACTGACAAGATCACCAGCTGCTTCTTGTGTTGAAAGGACCCATCTAGGAAGCATTGGAGCTGGTGTTGGTTCAGGTTCAAAGGACTCATCTGGAGGAGGGTGAGTAGGTAGAGGTGGATTTTCATCCTCACTGTCATCATCTAAAGAAGAAACCAGATCATAAGAAGGCACAAACGTCAAAGATGGATCATAGGCCAAAGAAGGAACATCTCCGAAGATGGCTCGCATGCCGAAGAAGGCACAATCACCGAATTAGGCTCACAGGCCAAGAGATTTTCATCAAATTTAACATCTCTTCTAATAATAATTTCATTATAATGTGATTGAAGAAGTCTGTAACCTTTGACATCTTCAGAATAACTAACAAATATACACTTCTCACTTTTAGACTGCAATGCTTTCCTTTTCTCATTAGGAATGTGAGCCCATGCTATACTGCCAAATACATGGAAGTGACTTACATCTGGTTTAATTTTAGTCAAATCTTATTCCGGTGTTATATTTTTAAGATCCTTTGTGGGAGTGTGATTTACTATGTAATTTTCACAGTTGATGGATTGTGCCCAATACTTTAGACTTAATCCCTTAGATTGGATCATACAATTAGCCATTTCTTTTAATGTGCGGTTCTTTCTCTCAGCAACACCATTTTGTTGTGGTGTATATGGAACAATGTGTTGCATTTGGATTCCCTGTGTAGTGCAGTAGCTTGTAAAATTATTGTTCACATATTCGCCTCCATTATTTGTTCTTAACCTTTGAATTTCATGTCCAAATTTCTTTTCTACAAGGGCCTTGTAGGCCAAAAACTTGGCAAAAACTTCACTCTTGAGTTTTAAGAAGTAAACCCAAGTACGTCTGGAAAATTCATCAATGAAAGTTAAGAAATACTTGCACCCAGAAAAAGAAGGAGAAGAAAGTGGACGACACCAATCATTGTGAACAAGCTGCAAATGACCCAAGGCGTGCCAAGAGGCACATTTGTAAAAAATGTCCCGATGATGTTTGCCAAGAACACAACAGACACAAACACCATCTCTGCATGAAACAAGAGGAAGACCAGTCACCATCTATTGATTACATAGTTGCTGCAATGAGCGATAGTTTAGATGACCAAACCGCTCATGCCAAAGTTTAGTCAAGTCATCTCTATGAGCAACAAAAACTGATAAAAAAGATGATGACCCAAAGTTGTCAAACTTGTACAACCTGGTATTATCATAAGCAATTCCAGTTGCAAGAAGATGCTTAGGATCTTTTAGATCCTTGATTACAACTTAGTGAGGTGAAAACTCGACGATTTTACCTTCACCTGAATGAGTGATTTGATATATTGATAGAAGGTTACAAGAAAGAATTGGAACACATAATACATCATTGAAATTACCTTTATCTACTTGAACTATTCCAGGTCCTACAACATTAAGAGATCTATCATCACCAACAAATATTTTCTTAGTGTTACATTCATTTAGAACAGAAAATATGGCTTTATCCTTAGCCATATGATAAGATGCTCTTGAATCAATAAGCCACTCATCAAAAGAAGAAGTAGTAGTAGAATTTTAATTGAAGGAGAAACTAGAAGAAAAATGTGCATGTCTGTGAGAAGAAGAAGTAGAATCAATATTGATGTTGTGCTTCTTCATCGCTGCTTCTAAAAATGCCATCTTCTTGAAACATTTGGACTCATCATGACCATCTTTATCACAAAAGTTGCAATGTCTGTTAGTATTCTTACTTTTATATTTTTCTCCTTTGTCACCAGTAGGAGCTGAAGTTGTCTGAGCAGATTTGGGACCTTTATGTTGTCTGCTAGGCAACTAAGGCTTTGTTGGAGGGACCTGCAGTATTGATCACTCCAAATTGTACAAGCTTATCTTCCTCTCAAATCAAAGAAGCGCAAAAGGACTCAAGACTGGTTTTTTCATAAGCTTCTTACCCTAGAGCCTCTCTCATGGCATAAAAGGTAGATACAAACCCAAAATATGCACTACCTAGCTTAGAAAGAATAAGATAGATGCAAAACTCTTCCTCCATCTTTATCTTACATTCTTCATATAAAATTCTGAGTGTTTTAAACCTAGATAGATAGTCTCCAAGGAAAGAAAAATCATTTGGACTCAAGGTCAGTATTTGATTTTCTAAATGTTGTGCTTGAATAATATTGAGTTTACCAAACACAGATTCAATCATGTCCCAAGCTTCTTTGGGGTCATCAATATCTTGAATGTGGTACCTTAAATCAGGAGAGACAAAACTTTCGATTAGTCCACATGCTTCGTCATTCCTATTATCCCACTTGGTTTTCTTATCAGCATCAATGGGTGCTTTTTCCTTTCCCAAGGGAATTTGATACAATCCTTTACTTCTTAATAAATCTTCCATATGAGATTTCCATTGGAAGTAGTTGTTGTTGGTAAGAAAGACAATACTTGTAGAATCCATATTAAATATTCATATAATGTGGATTTAAAAACTGAAAATGATGATGTGGATAGAAAGAGCTTGAAAATTTATGCGGTTTTAAAAAAAACAACACTGAAAACGGACTTTTGATGTTAGAGTTATGCCCTTTTTAAAAAGGCACAATCGGTAACCAAATGACCACGTGATTGTGTAAGTTGCTTTATGAAGTGACCCACTTTTATAAACAGAAGTGGGGATCACTTTTACAATGAAGTTACTTTATAACAAAAAATTTGCATGAAAAATAAATAACTCTAAAATAAAATATTAAAGCTACTTATAGTGATTCACTTTTATACTTGAAGTGAAATACACTTTACAATTTTTGCATGAACTTTTTCAAAAAAGGTAACAAAAGAGAGTCTTGAACTCAAGACCTCTTACTTAATAAGGCAAATTTTAACCAAATGATCTAGAAAAACATATTGTAATGTTCAGAAGGAGGATTGGGGGTGTTGTTGGTGTTGTTGTTGTTGAAGATGGCCTTGGAGAGCATGCTAAAAAAAAACTATTTTCACACAAGAAAAACAATTCGCTTCTCGATGACAACAAGGGTTAGATCTTGGTTAGCTAACCCGAAAGATGCACCTTTTCCTATCTGTTTCTGATTTGCCGAGATCGCACCGGGCGTGGGAAAAAGAGAATATGCAGATCCAAAAGAGTAGCAACCCATAAATAAATAAAACAAAACCGAAATAAAACCAAAATACTACTTTGCAAAAAATTAAAAAAATGTGTATTCAAGCTTTATACCTCTGGATCTGACTGTAATGGTTGTATCTTGTGCAAACAGAAACCTTTTCGAGTGAAACGAAAAATGTCCCTGACTGAAATGAGCACTCCGGATGCAATGGAACAGTCCTCTCAGCCCATAAATGTACGAAAATGAAATAAAGTGGAGATGAGGCAACTCGACTTCATGATCTCGATCTTCAACAAGAGTGGGTCTTCAAACAGGCTCTGATACCAGGTTCGAAAACACAGGTATTCCAACAAGAAATGAACACCTTCAGTAACCACTCACACAACTATATCAAAGATAAACACACTGATGTTTTCACATGGTAAAACCCCTACGGGGAAACATCCACGACCCCAGCCAACGCGACCACTTGGAGCAGTTTATTAATGCAAAGAAAAGGATTACAGAGAGAGTTTACAAGAGAGTTTCTCACAATCGATCATCGACAAATGACCCTCCATGCTATTTAAATAGAGATCATGGACCAATCAAGTGTTAAGCCATGGATCAATGGCCGTTAAGATCGAGGAGAGTATGAACCGTTGGATCACTCCATGTCGGGAACATATTGTGATCGTTGGATTTCCTAACTACAAATGCATACTAAAGAAACACACTAAGAAACACACTTTTACCTAACGACATATTAGACCAAGTAGATCTTAACTAACTGCTAAGTGTCTAAATATCCTAACACAAAATATATTCACGGTCAAAGTTTTGGTCAACCTAGCTCAGTCAGCAGGGATGAGTCAACATCTGTATTGCTGACATCAACATCAGTATGGATGACGTAAACGTCCATACAATGTATTGTCACACATAGAGGAAGACACATGTCACGCTGGCATCAACATGACATCAACATGGTGATGTGTAAGCACCAGAGGCTGCCATGTGTCACTCATTTTCAGCATTTTCAGGTCAACATGTGGAACAATGAGGAAGTGCCACATGGTAGTTCGTACAACCACATGGTAGGCCTTACGGGATGTGGCAAACATGTGGCATCTGAACCATATGTGGTAGGATGATGTGGCAGGTAGGTGATGTGGCAGGATGACATGGCAGGCAGGCAACGTGGCAGGGTGACTGTACAGGTGAATGACGTGGTAGGAAGGCGATGTGGCAGGGTGACTATATAGGTGAATGATGTGGGCCAATGTTTGGTTGCCACATGGCTCAGTCATGGGATACCACGTGGAAGTGGGAAAATGCCCAATGAGGGCCTGTAACTAAAATTTATAAATTAAAAAGGATGGCCCACAAAATCTAGTGGAGGTCCCGCCAAATCTGTTGGTCGACCTCCATTGTAACCAACTCCAACAAATCTAAATGAGGACTCCAAACTTGGCGATGTTTAACACTATATATATCTATCTATCTATCTATCTATATATATATATATATGTGTGTGTGTGTGTGTGTGTGTGTGTGTGTGTGTGTGTTTGTAACTACAAGCCAAAAGGGGGAGGCATGTGGGCTCGACCCTGGGACCTCCCCAACCAAACTCCTTTACATAGCATTTTCCAACCGTTGAGCCAAATGGCTCCATTGGATATTCTTCCCGCCATTAAACTTAAAATCTCAGTTTTCCAATGGACAAAAGGAGGGAGATCGACGGTATGGTCGGGCATGTTTTACGAGGAAAGTATAGTGAATTAATTGCAGGTTGCAGGCACATAAACTAAGACAATATTTCTCATGGGCCTGGGAGTGCCAGAGTAGGATTGAGGCGTGGAGAAAGTCATTTTTGGGTAATTCAACGCCACAAATTCAATGGTGTTGTCTGTTTTCTGATTTGAGCAAAGATTCTCCAACTTAATTCCAGAATGAGGTATACTTATGTATTTTGCCAAATTATTTTGCTAAGTTAATAAAAAGGCCTACCCATTTGAGAGGAGGACCTGAAGACATATTCCATCAGGGACAAACTCCATTATCAAGTTTTTGTGTTTAGATTTGATGCTCGTGTCTATTTATTATTGAGATTTTCCTTTTTTATGGTGCACTTCAATTTATGCTCATTTAATACAATTCTTTAATAAGTCACATCGATGAAAAGATCATGGATCAGCCAGTCACGTGATAAGGTAAAGAATCTAAATGGGATAGAATTAAATAATCCCTCAGATGCTTGAATATGGTCCCACATAGAAGAATAGGGGTGAAAGAAGAAAGCGCTAGGAACAACGCTTAAATGGATAAGATCGTGGTTTTGAGGCCATTGTCATTTGAACATTAGGTTGAAGGAAGTGCCTCATACATAATTCATTTCTGTAAGTAGCTTAAGGTTTGTAGAGTAATTTGATATATATTAACACCATAAAAATACATAGAGTAGGTAAAAGCTCGAATATAATCTGTTGGAAAACTTGGGAATGCAACAGAAGCATGGGAATGATATAATTAGTCGATTCATGTATGTGATCAACTCATGTAGAAGAAATTCGAATCAAGATTAATCTTCTAATTAAGGGGAAGATTATATATGTTAAATTAAATAAAGATATGCAATGGTTCATGTCAAAAGACACAATGGTTCAATCCTATACCTATTTAAATACTATATAAACCAGAAGTAGCGGTGAATCTTAGTGTGTCTTGGTGGATTATATATATATATATATATATATATATATATATATATATATATAATGGATTGAATGGAAGTTCATTCTATTAGGTTTGTGCATGTTTACAAGATGAGTCTTTTTATGAGGGTTAGATTCCTGACATCTTAGTTGGATCTGAGATCAACAAGCTGGGTCTTGTTATGAGAGTTGGATTCCTCATTTCTCAGTTGGATCCGAGAACTACAAGTTGGGTCTTGTATCAGAGAGTTGGATCTCTCATATTTCAATTGAATATGAAGATATTAAATCATTGGTTTTATTTGTATTCATTCAAGTTAAATAAATAAAAGAAAGATATTTTATCTACTTCATATAGTTTGTGTTACACATGTTTGTGAATAATTAATTGAGTTGCATATATATTATTCACTTAACTCAGTTAATCTATGAAAGTGTGAAAAGCTGTCAAAAGTTCCAGACATTGATTCACCCCCCTCTTGGTATCAGTGTGTGTTTCAACACTTTATTTCTTTCTTAATTGCTTCCTTGGTTGATCAAATCAGAGGCTTCTTGTTGTGTATTTATACTATTCCAACTAACTCCTTTACTTAAATTTAGGGTCGACCTGTAACTTCTTTTTTGCAACAAATTTTCTTCTTTTCCTGATTTTGGGGCCTGTTATCGCACAATATATACTTGCCCAAAATCCAAGGCAAGTGGAAGTAGGATTGACGTAACATGGAGTGACCTATCACTATCACCTTAATAGGTAACCCCTTTCCATTTAGGAGTATATCAATGTACTCCAAGGGAGACATCCCTAGTGACCTGAGGGTTTAAGAAGGCTAAGGAAAATGATACAAGAAATTCCCTCCCCTCTCACATATCACTCAAGTTAAAAGGTTCTTTGAGTCTTATTAAAGATGAAGCAAAAGAGTAATATTGTGTACTTGCCCAGAACAAGACAACAAAGAGAAAAAAGGGCACTTTCTAAGTACCAAAATGATATTAATGCTTCATAAGACAATGAACTCTTATAAAATAGACTAGATGATATAAAATTGCAGCAGTATAACAGTTTATAACAACAATGACAAATTTATAACAACCACAATAATTATGCTTTAAAATGCTTAATAAAAGACTTGAAATAATAGCTTTAACTAGGAAAATTGATGTTAGATAATCAAAAACATTTTTAGCAATGTCTAGCTAGCATAATATGTCATGTTTAGGGTCAATTTGTTGTTGTTAGATGGATGTAGCAATATTTTGTAACAACAACAAATTAGTTAGTGGATTTGGATAATCCAGGGTTAGTAGAAGTTAGTAAATTCTCCAAGGAAGATGGTTTGAAAGTTTTTTGATCAATCAATCACTTGTAGTGAGTAAACTAGTGCCTTTTAGGGTAATGGATTCAATGATAACATCCAAAAATTTTAGAGGAAAATAGCAATGATAATACTTAGTCAAAGGAGATGGAGAAGATGAGAGAGGTGTTGGTAACCCAAGGCCTCAAACATCCAAATCCTAGAGGTAATTGCTAGAAAGTAAGAAAGCTTAGGCCCTAGCGATTTCTATTTTCCTTAGACAATTTGAGATAAAAACAAATGCAATAGGAAATATAAGTAGGGTTACTAGATTTATACAATGGTAGGGCTCTTGTATCTACTTCTAGATATAGTGCTCCTTTAGAAATTTAAACAAGTAGAAAAATATAGAGAAAAGGATGATAACTTATGCCTTTATGCTAGGGTTTCAAGCAAGAAATTTCATAATCTTTGACATGAAAAAGTAAAATTTACCATAAGCATTCATTCACAATAAAGAAATTCAGATTTGTTGCTTACTTCAACAAGAATAATCAAGCTTAAACTCTAGTTGAATATCTTCCACCATGAAAATAGCCAAGAAACACCAAAATTAGCCTCCTCCAAGAAGTGCGCCTAAAATTTCAGCCAATAAACCTTGAAAAGGGCACAAATTTCAGACCTCACTATTTGTGTGATGAGTGATTCATGAAAAAATGAGATTTTTCTCTCTCTATTTATACAATTTCAATGACCTTTAATTAAATTTAGGTCATAAAAAGGTCGACATGGCCAAATTACATTAAAATCCAGTTTTTACATAAATGTCAATAATTAAACCCTAAAATCAAATCCATGGGTGACGTCATGCTCTTCTAGGGTGATGTTATCCCCCTAGGGTGGAACGCTAGAACTCAGATGAAAAAAAATTGGCCTCAAAAGTGTTGGGTATATGTTATATTCTTTGCATGTGTGTGTGTGGGCGCGCTAGGTTTGACAACTGCGTCTGACGATCCCTCTAGTAGTGACTTTTGTGTCATGTGCGTTGGGCACTTCCTAGGGGGGTCCTAGGGGGGCTAGGTATTCCCCCCCATGGTTACGTGAAGCGTTCAAGGCAGTGCCCCAAAATTTGTTTTTGGGCGGCTTTTGCTATTTTTAGTGGATTTTGCTATTTTTAGCGATTTTCTAAATTAATCCCAGATTAAGGGATTAGGGTTTTGGTATCTACGAAATACCAAAAAAAATTGTATATATTGTATGGTGAATGGTGAAATTTGATATAATGAAAATACGAAAGGTTTTCCCCAGTTGAGGGTTTCCGGTATAAATCTTTGTGTACTATGTGTATGATTCATTGATTAATTTATTTTTTTCTTAAGAATCTATATGCATTGCTTTACTTCACAGGTTTAAAACTTACATAAAGGCCCCAAATGATGCCACATGTGCCAACTAGCACACAACCATCCTCATAAATGAAAACCCTGACTAGATGACGTCTAGGGTCAAAATGATGATGCCATGGGCCTCCAAGGATCAATGTCCAAGAGGAAAGGCAAGAACCCCTTGGCTCTAGCTCTTCCAGCATGTCCCTGGTGAAACATCCTTATTTCTTCTTGGTTCAAGCCTGTGGTTTCTCTCTTCCTCCTGGTGGGGTCACACCATCAATTAGTTGGGATTTCATACCTATGGAGGTCCGAGTTAATCATTCCCCCATATGTACCTGTCCACCTGGAAAAGTCATGTAACAACAAGTATTCCCTCCAGGGGTTCACAAGTCATAGGTATCATAGAAATGTCAATCACATCTAATAATAAAATTACCCAGACACATGCATCAAACCCCCTTTTACCCAGACAAATGCTCAAAGACGTTATGTAGTTTAACAAGTCAGGTTTGGAGAGGGTCTCATGATGCCCTATTGGGATAATCCTCATTAAGTTTGGGGTGTTTCCTAGGTGAGATCCAATCTAAGTCATGTAAGTGTGTGAAATGGTGTAGGGGAAGTGTTTGGGTAGAGGGTGCATTGATAATAGTGAAATGTAGGTCTTTCCTTTGGGTGCTTCTATAGAGGGCAAGATGCACCTTATCGTGGATGCCATTGTTTCCTAGCCCATTCAATGCCTTTCATTCTTAGTCTAATTTCTTTCGGTCTTTTTATTTTCAAGGGAAAATATGGGGGGCACTTTCATAGCGTGGTGACCATAGGTGATAGTGTTACCCACAACCATTTCATGGAAATGAGAAGGATGGCTCGGGATGAGACCCCCTTTCTCTTGGCTATGCCACCAAGATCCATTACCCTGGTTTGGTGACAAAAACGATGGTAGCTTCATATCACTAAATTCCCATGGACCTAATAGGTCGGCTCATGATGATACCTCCCATCCATGTGCTAATACCTTGAGTGTTTATTTATCTTACGGGTCCCCTTTTCTTACTGAGAATCCTTTTACTACTTTCTTGGGAATCTTTGGGTGAATCATCTCAAAGGTTTCATTTTGGATTTTAACTCTTTCCAACTAATTTTAGCCTCTGGGCCTTTAGCCCCTTCTTCCCACAAGGCAAGGTACAAACCTTCCTAGCATGGCAAACCCAATGCCCGAACCAAGGTAGGGGAATATGAGAGGGATAATGATGGAAAGTGGTAAGTATGGAGGGAATGGACAATTACCTTTCATAGACCCACCCAGTAGAAACTCATTCTAAAGGGGAACCAACTTACTAGGGAATTTTGTTTCCCTTCTAGGTATGAACAAGTTAAATAGAATAATTTCCAAGAAAACATTATGAAATGAAGGGGAGTTCAGTGAAACATATTCAAGTTCTTCAAAAATCAAAGTGACACATACCATTATACCCAAAATCATTACCTCATGGGGAAAGAATTACTTCTACTTCAGGACCAGGTTGGTGGGATGGATTCTACCGTTGTTGATAAATGGGCTACACTCAAAAACCGATGGGCCCTCCAGGGCCATGGTCAAGTCATATGGCTCTTGTAACTCCATTTCTAGGACCTATGGGCCTCGAGACATGATCTCTTTAGTTATCCTTAGGATAGGGGATAACATATGGCTCCAACTCGGGGACATGTGCTCATCGTAGAGCGCATGAGAACCTCAACATCTCTAGCATGACCTGTATCTACTAGATTTCAACATATGTATGAGTAATCATTAGGATGGTGTTATCACTCCTCACTCATATATTATATAGTGAAATAAAAATAAGCATGCATTTATACAAAATGAAAGAATACAGAACGAAACTGCACTACTCTAGCATGATATGGATATGGTATATACAATGGATGCAAATGCCTAACTTACCTGCACTTACCTTTCATGTCACTGGCGGGAAGTAGTGCCTGATGTGTATAGCATTCACAGGTAGCTTCAAATCTTCTCCTTTTATCTTTTCCAAGCTAAAACATTTTTTTCCTTCCTGACTCATGACCTTGTAGGGACCTGTCCATAATCCATCCAACTTCTTGTGCATACCAGGTTTTGCCCTTATTTTATCCCATAACAACACTAAGTCTCCTTCCATGAAACATATTTCTTTTTCTTTATGATCAAAGGTGTTCTTGAATTTCTCTTGATTTTTCTCCATTTGACTTAAGGCAACCCTCCTGGATTCATCCAAATCTACCAACTGGTTAATTCTCCCTTGGATTTCTTCCCCTTCGGTGGCATATTGATGAACAAAACGAAGGATAGGGATTTGGATATTCATGGGTAGTTTATCCTCCAACCCATACACTAGTTCAAACGAGGTTTTTCCTGTTGAGGTATTTGTTGTTATTCGATCGGCCCACAATGCATACTTGATCCTGCTATCCCATGCCTTATTTTTCTCTCCAACAACCTTCTTAATGTTATTCATGAGGTTATTATTTCTTGATTATTCCAGGCCATTCCCTTATGGGTAGTAGTTTGATGAATGAGATAGAACAATTCCATACTTGAAACCAAATTCTACTAATGCAAGGGAGATGAAAGCTTTGGCATTGTCAGTGGTAATTTTGGATGGGAAACCAAATATTGTTATGATTCTTTGCTTCCAAAAATTTCATGACCACCTCCTCAGTGACTTTCTTTGTGGGAATATATTCCACCCACCTGGTAAAATAATCTGTGGCATTCAAAATCCATCAGTAACCATTACTTAAATTATATTTAATCTCACCAATAAAGTCCAAACCCCACTGTTGAAAAGGATCTTATACTGTCACAGGTTTTAAAGGTTGTGTCAGGAGTTTGGTTTTACTCGCACAGTTTGGAAAGGTTGGCATGAGAGAAGATATCCGTGAGTATCAACAAACAATGTTGGCCAATAATATCCATCTCTCAAAATCTTGTGTGCGGTAGTACGGGAACCGAAGTTCCTGCCACAATACCCAGAGTGTAATTCCTTCAATAGTTTGTTGGCTTCTTCTTTTCTCACACATATAAGGAGAAATCCGTCTAGGTCCTTCCAGCCAATACTGTTCTCAGTTAAACAATACTTCATAGATTTGAGTCTTAGGGATCTTCTTTTATCGTCTACTAGATGGTATGGGCATGATAAGTTTATGAGGTAGTATATTAAGTCGGAATACCATTCATCATGTTGTATCTCACTCATTACCACATTTACTTTCTTCCTCACCCCTATTTGTATATCTTCTTGGTT
This sequence comes from Picea engelmannii, assembly GCA_009831015.1. NCBI lineage: Eukaryota > Viridiplantae > Streptophyta > Pinopsida > Pinales > Pinaceae > Picea > Picea engelmannii. The sequence goes on from ML786629.1 coordinate 231,159, forward strand.
GCTATCAGTTAACATTCAGGTGAACCCTTGTCCCTTCATAATCTTGGTGGGTTTTATTTCTAAGTCATATTCTTGGATCTTTGAAACTTAATTACCCCTAGTACCCATACAATCTTGTTGTGAAAAAACATACTTTACTGTTGGGTAAGGGACATAAGCCTTAACCTTATTATAGCCCACATAGTTTCTAAAATTCTTAAGGGATTTTACCAAGGTGTAAGCTTTCTTTTCAGTAATCAAATAATTCATCTCTGAATCCCTATGGACTTTACTCATGAATGCAATAGGATGTTCATGGTCAGCAACATATTTCTTCAACAAGACACCTACGATAGTATCTTAAGAAGCACAAGAGAATATTATGAAATCTCGTGAATAATCAGGACTAACCAAAACTGAGGCTTGGGAAATGGCCTTTTCATTCCACTTGAATTCTATGTCCCTTTTAAGTAATGCAGTCATGGGTTTTATTCTTTCGGCAAAGTTCGGGACAAATATTCGAATAAAGTTTATTTTTCCAAAGAATGATTGTAGGGATTTTTTGTTAGCAGGGGGGGCATACATCTTTGATAGATTGGATCCTCTCCGGGTCTATAGAAATTCCTCCCTCTAAGACTATGTGTCCCAATAGTTTTCCCTTATCTATCCTGAAAATAAACTTCTTAGGGTTCAAGGAGATACCATATTTCCTACATCTTTCAAAGACAGTTCTAAGGTGTGATATGTATTCTTTTCTTTCCTTTGACACAATTGTGAGATCATCTTGGAAAATTTCTATGATTTTATGAATGAGATCCTTAAAATAAAATTCCATTTCTCTTTGAAATGTTAAACCCGCATTCATAAGGAAAATAGTCATTCTTTATTGATACTGAGAGGGGGTTGAATCAATATCAAGTACAATTTAAAACCTTTTTCAACTTATACTTAAACTATTCAATTATATCCAATGAGAAATGAACAATAGTATAAGAGTTACACCAATACACCAGTTGATTCAGTTCTGGTCTATTCAAAAGACCCAACTTGTACAAAATGCCCCACACTCAATATGTAACATCCAATTCTGAAAATCACACACAGGAAAATAAAGTCTGTACTGATTCTAATGGAAGTGGTCCCACTTCATTTGGATTCTATATGAAGAGGTTATGACTTTTTTACCCGGAACACCTGTTTATTGACTAGCTTCAGGACTGGTCACAAACCCTATCTTCCACACAGTTTATCTCCATAATTATAGCGAATCAAGAGCTGAAATTTTTACCAGAGGTACCTTGATATGTCTTCTCAATACCATAGCGATTTCACCATCTGAACCAGTCTAGAAAAAAAAGTTATAGCAAAAATGGTAAGATGACCTGAAAATAACATACCTTAGAACACATCACCAAAAGACTTCATCCTCCCTTGAAATCTAGCCTTCTTTTACTTCTTATTACATCTGAAGTTCAAATTGTATCAAATGAATGTATAATGATGTTTATTTATACCATTTATGTCACTTCCGTTTAACATTAGGGCCGACCTGACACTTTCTTATTTTGTAATTCTTTTCTTTAATTATCTTCAGGGCCTACATGTACTTCCTTCTTCAATTCACTTTGTCATCTTCAAAAATTCATTTCTCCTCAACCATGGGGATCCACGTGATGTGCCACATACCACTGGAAACAACATGATGTTTACTATCAATCCATGAATGTTGTATCTGCATGTGCATTTTCCTTCATGTCCAAATACCTTCATCAATCTTGCGGTCCAAAACCCATGACTAGGGTTGACATCAATGACAACAACCAATCTTCCAACAATATCCCCCTTTGTCATTGATGGAAACACTCATGCTCCCCCTATCATCATGATCCCAATATCTCTCCCCCTTTGACATCAATGGAAAAGTGTATGGATTCTCCCCCTGAGTTTAATGGCAAAATGTAACCTTTTTCTTTGGGGTTGCTCCCCCTGAACATGTGGCACTCAATAATACTTCATCCTTATTTTTGGTCTTTGGGACTTTTTCTTCCTTGGAATCCTTTTGTGTGGCTTTTGTCTTCTCTCTCTTCTTCATGTCTAGGATGTATATTTTGTCGGTCTTCTTGTTGCAGTTGAAACCAATCTTCCTAAGTCATTTTCTCTAATTTTACATTTTCATGAGTAAAATGTAAGAGTGTATCCTTGATCACACATTTTACTAACACTGAGTAGATTATGATTCAAGTCTTCAACCAATAGAACATTCTTTTCTTTTACAGTTTTTCTTCCAAGCTCTACTACACCTTCTCCAAGCATTTTGGCAAATGAGTCGTCTCCAAATGCAACATTGCCATCCTTTCTCTTCAAGCTGATGAATTTGTTTTGATCCCCAGTCATGTGTGAAGAACATCCACTGTCTATGTACCATTCATCTCCTTCTTTACATTCTTCAGTGGTTAATGCTATTCGACAATCTTCATTGTTCAGAATCTCTTTCCTTCTCCATACTATGGTTGGCATAGGGACATCTTCATTCATATATTTGCAATCTCGTGCTTTGTGACCAAGATAATTGCATTTATAGCATACAATATTTTTGTCCATCAATGGGTAAAATGAATTATAACTTCTGTTGAAAAATCCACGATTATTTCCATATATTCTGTTTACACCATTCATGTTTCTCGCGTATTTGTTCCTTTCATTGATTCTGCAATTAATTGCCTTATGTCCAAAATTTTTGCAAGTATAAAAATGACCAAGAAAGAAATTTTGATACCTGGGAGTAAGTGACCTTCTTTGTGATGTAGTCCATCTGGGTTCATGATCTACTCTTCTATAGTTTCCTTCATACTGATTGAAGCTTCTTTTATTTTTTAAGGTAGGAGGTCTTCTTGGAAATTCATCTCTTTTGTAATCATTCCTTTTTTTTGGTATCCTGGTCCACTTCTCATCAACTGTCTGTGTATCTCTTTCTTCAAACTTCTTGTTGGTATTTGCATCTCTTTTGTATGACGTTTCACCCATGCATCCAAGATGTGTTAATTCTTTTGTCACTTGAGAGTTTCTTAAGCTCTTCCTCAATGAGACAACTTCTTGTTCAAGTTTCTCACAATCTTCTTCTTTCTTTATCATTTGGACCTTCTTTACTTCTGCTATTCTTCTTGCTTCTTCGAGTAGAGTTTTCAAGGAAATGGTTTATTCTCTTAGTTTATGAAAGTCTTCTAGTTGTTTCTTTAAGCTTACAACTGTATTTTCACTACTAACAAATTCACTTCTTAGTTTTCTTTGCGTGTCTTTGAGCTTGCTATTTTCAATCTCAACATGCTTCAATTTTTTAAGATTCTCATCTTCTTGTTGAATAATTTTTTCTTCATGATTTTCTTCTTCAGTGTCATTTATTTCAATCCTTGGATGAGGACATTCAAATTCAACATGACCTACTCCTTCACAATTAAAGAAAAAGAACTGACCTCTGTTTTCTTCTTTGAAATATGAGATGTTGTAATCTTCTTCAACTTCTTCTTCTTCTTCTACTTATTCCCTTGCATAAAGTTCTTGTAGCTTGTCCCAAAGATCTTTTGCTGATGCACATGATCCCACCTTGGATTTCACTGAATCTGTCAATCCATCCAGGATGGTATCTATTGCCAGTTTGTTATTCCTTTTTCTTCCTTCTGAGCCAGAGTCTTTGGTTTCTTCAAAGCATTGTATCCTGAAGCAACTGAGATCCAAACATCTGCCCCAAGATCTTTCAAGTAATTTTCCATTCTATTTTTCTAGTATTCAAAATTGCTTTCATCAAATGGTGGAATCCCATTTGGAATGTTTCCTTCCATTTCTGCATAGGATCTTCCTTCCATTGGTTAAACTGTACTGAAGGTAACCCACTCTGATACCAATTGTTGACACTGAGAGGGGGGTGAATCAGTATCAAGTACAATTTAAAACCTTTTTCAACTTATACTTAAACTATTCAATTATATCCAATGAGAAATGAACAATAGTATAAGAGTTACACCAATACACCACAATACACCATGCATAATATATGAGAAATAATCAATAGTTATTTCTCAAGGGAAGTAATGACTTCCAAAGGTAGCTACAACTTCCAAATGTAAAGGGAGGGATAAACCTCCAAGAGGAAGATACAATCCTCCAATATCAAGAGAGATTTGAACTCTCCATCATTTCCCCTTCCTTCCACCCAAGAATACATGAGAGATAATAAAACTTTACATTAAATCATCACCATCAACCAATCATCACATAGAACCTGATAATGCTTGCTAAGACTTCTTCAATTTCTACAATTATTCAATTCTTGGAGTAATATGATCCTGTAGATAATATTACTAAATGTATTCTCTGAAAATCCTCCAATTTTCACTCCTTGAATCCTCCCCAAAAAGAAGTTATAGAAAGAATGGTAGACTTTATTCAATTCTGATCTATTTATAAGACCCAACTTGTACATAATGCCTCACACTCCATATTTAACATCCAATTCTGAAACTCACACAAAAGAAACTAAAATCCATACTCTTTCCAATGGAAGTGGTCCCACTTCATTTGGATTCTGTATGAATAAGTTATGACGTTTTTACCCAGAACACTTGTTTATTGACTAGCTTCAGGACTAGTCACAAACCCTATCTTCCACAGAGTGTATCTCCATAATTATAGCGAATAAAGAGCTGAAATTTTTACCAGAGGTACCTTGATATGTATTCTTAATACCATAGCAATTTCACCATTTGAATCATTCTAGAAAAAAAGTTATAACAAAAATGGTAAGATGACCTGAAAATAACATACCTTAGAACACATCACCAAAAGACTTCATCCTCCCTTGAAATCCGACCTTCTTTTACTTCTTATTTACTCTGAAATTAAACTTGTATCAAATGAATGTATAATGATTTTTATTTATACCATTTATGTCACTTCCTTTTAACATTAGGGCCGACCTGACACTTTCTTATTTTGTAATTCTTTTCTTTAATTATCTTTAGGGCCTACATGTACTTCCTTCTTCAATTCACTTTCTCATATTCAAAAATTCATTTCTCCTCAACCATGAGGATCCACGTGACGTGCCGCATACCATTGGAAAAAAAATGATGTATACTATCCATCCATGGGTGTTGTATCTGCATGTTCATTTACCTTCATGTCCAAATACCTTCATCAATCTTGCGGTCCAAAACCCATGACTAGGGTTGACATCAATGACAACAACCAATCTTCCAACATTCTTAAGTACATGAATGTTCCCCATGGTGTGGTAAATGATATTTTGAGTTGATATTCTCACTTGAGTAACACCTGATTATATCCAGAAAATCCATCTAGCATGGACACCATGCCTTCCCCTATGACCCTTTGTAATAAGTGTTCCATATTTGGGAGGGGGTAATTATATTTCAAATATAGCTAGTTAAGGTTTTGAAAATCAATGCATAGGTGAATGTCACCACTTTTCTTTCAGACAACTACCAAATTGGGCATACATGATGAATATCCAATGGGAGATATCATACCGAAATATACCACCTTTTGAAGTTCCTTATGTATCTCATTTTCTAACTTAGGGTTAATATGCCTTAGCTTTTGTCGAAGAGATTTGGCTTGCTCTGTCAAATGTATAGCATGTTGGATGAAATCACCCCTATAAGCCTTTAAGTCATCATAATCCCAAGAAACGTTATCCTTAAATTCTCTTATGAGGTTAAGTATCTCGTTCCTCTATTTTGTTGTGGAACCTTTTCCTAATTTTACCATTCTTGGATCCATCTCGTTGCCAATTTTGAATTCTAAGACTTATTATCTTTGTTGTTTCAGGTTTTTTCCTTTGTAAACATCATGTATATCAAAGATTTGTTCTAAAGGAATGAACCCTTTTGGCAGAGTGTTATTTTTCAAGTTTACTACATCCAAGTCCATGGAATCGACTAAGAAGTTTACTTGTGAATTGGTGAATTCTCTACTATTTTCCATGAATCTAAGGATTTGACTATCATCTTCAAAGACTTGCCAATGTTCTAAGTTATAAGGGATCAATGGTCTAAATAGGACCTCCATTTTGCACAAATTCTAGAGGGGGCCCTCACAAAGTTGCAAAGTAGATGCCAAGACAACCAAAGCATCTGGTACATAATTTTCCTCTCTGGGGATTGCTTCGATTGATACTACTTCAAAGGATTTTGCAACCGATATTGAAAACTATCAATACCCTTTTAGTCTCTCATTATTTGCGGAAAAGTTGATCAAAACTTGTGATACTATTAGGTTGGAATATCCTATAACCCTCAAGTGTGTGATGCCCTTATCAATTTCTACGTTAAGACCTATAATCAAAGCCTTGTATTCAACAACATTATTTGTGCAATGATATTCAATTCTATAGGAGTAGTAGTAATTTTCCTTAGATGGGGAGGTTAGGACAATGCCTGTACCTGAAACAGAGCTTGAATGAGAACCATCAAATTCCAATTTCCATATTACTCTCGGTTCTTCGCTAAGTTCATCCTTAGATTTTCCTCCTTAGAGAAACCAACTTTCCACCCCATCATTCACACCGATGAGTTGATTATTGGGTTCTTCGAGAGTTTCAATGAGGCATCCTGTGATGGGTTCCTTGTGAAAGGTAAAAAATACTCCATCGGGGTGAGGTATAATAGCTTTGGACCCTTGGTATTGGAAGCTCTTGGCAAATTTTTCTATGAAGTCTTTGCATAGTAGAATTCCCCAGCTACTTAAAGTGTCTATCACTATTACATCGATCTTGAAGGAGACATCAGGGAAATCATGGAAGGAAACACTTAGGTATTTGATAATGCCTCATGTAAAACCATCTTTCATGTTTGGTTGTGATATATTGAGACCTAGTTGGTTCATAACCCTCTCAGTCATGATGTTTCTAGGGGTATATGTGTCAAAAATACAATTATGGAGAAGGAAATTGTTGATTTGGAGGGTAACATAAAAAGGCATAGGTTCTCCGTATTTTGTTCCCATTCTCCCAACATGATAGACAATGGGGAATTCATCTTCACAATTATCTTCCTCAGTGATTTGTGAAGGTAAGTATTCAATGTATTCAACCTCAATATCTCCAAAGGTACCTTGAGGGGGTTTCAAATCCTCAGAGGGCTCATGTTTTTGTGAAAATAAGGAAGCATATGTCATGTTTGAGAAACCCATGCTCCATTTTCTAGGGAAAGAGTTATTTTATACCTCTAGAATCTCTGGGAAGTTATGCTCTCGTTCTCCCATGCTTTCCTTATTCATCCCCAAGATGTCATCATTGTTCAAAAGATTGATCTCATGAATGGAATCGCTTAACTTAAAATTTTCTTCAATCCAGAAAGCAACATCTTGTGCTTCTTCTAGGCTCATAAGAGATCCGTTTTTAAGGGTAAATTGTTATTTTCCTTCAAGGAAATTTAAATAGTGTTGAAGAATAGTGCCCTCTTGATGAAATTTGGGCTCAAGTTGGCCAATTATGGTGTTGAACCTATCATTAAATTCCATAACATCTTCATTATTTTGTTTTCATATTTTTAGGTATTGAGAATAAAGGGAAGCCATATTTTCCTCCACACCCCATATCTTCAAGAAAAATCGTTCTAAATATTCATAGGTTTTGATACTTTTTCTAGGGAGTTTTGTGCTCCATTTTATAGCCTCTCCAGTGAGTGAGGAAAAACAAATTCTCATGAAAGTGTCAAGGTGTTCCTTCCCCGACAAACGGAACTCGAAGCTCTCACAGAACTTAGTCCAATGTGTGTTACCAATGTGGGTATCCAGGAATTTTCATCTTTTGGGAGATCATGTAATCCTCCTTGGATACTCGCCAAGTCTAGAGGGTCAAAACATTCTTCAGAAGACCATTTAGGAGGGGCCATGGGGAAAAAATGAATTAAAGGATAATAAGGTGTATACTAATGTCTGCTATGGGTCGTCATTAGTGGAGCCACCAGATAATTTTCTTGAAACTATAAAAGGGATGAGGGGATCAACCTTGGTGAATTCACCAGGTAATATATGTAAGATAAAGGCTTTGAGGAAAAGGCTCACTGATTTTTTTTTATCTTGAGGAATACTGAATCAGTGTTTCCCAAGTACAACGTCAAAATTTTATTGCACAATATGTACTTGCCCAAAATCCAAGGGAATTGGAAGTAGGATTAATGTAAGAGAGAGTGACCTATCACTGTCACCTTAATAGGTAACCCCTTTCTATTTAGGAGTATATCAATGTACCCAAGGGAGACGTCCCCAGTAACTTGAGGGTTTGAGAAGGCTAAGTCAAATGATACAAGAAAGTCCCTCTCCTCTCACAGGTCACTCAAGTTAAAGGGTTCTTTGAGTCTTATTAAAGATGAAGCAAAAGAGTAATATTGTGTACCTTCCCAGAACAAGACAACAAAGATAAAAAAGGGCACTTTCCAAGTACCAAAATGATATTAATGCTTCATAAGACAATGAACTCTTAGAAAATAGACTAGATGATAGAACAGTTTATAACAACAATGATAAATTTGTAACAACCACAATAATTATGCTTCAAAATTCTTGATAAAAGACTTGAAATAATATCTTTAACTAGGAAAATTGATATTAGATAATCACAAGCATTTTTAACAATGTCTAGCTAGCATAATATGTCACTGTTAGGGTCAATTTGCTGATGTTATATGGTTGTAGAAATATTTTTCAATAACATCAAGTTAGTTAGTGAATTTGGATAAGGTAGGGTTATTATAAGTTAGTAAATGCTCCAAGGAAGGTTGTTTGAAAGTTGTTTGATCAATCAATCACTTGTAGTGAGTAAACTAGTGTCTTTTAGGGTAATGGAGTCAATGATAAAAGAAACAAATCTTAGAGGAAAATAGAAATGATAATACTTTGTCAAAGGAGATGGAGAATATGAGAGAGGTGTTGGTAACCCAAGGCCTCAAACATCCAAATCCTAGAGGTAATTGCTAGAAAGTAAGAAAGCTTAGGCCCTAGTGATTTCTCTTTTCCATAGACAATTTGAGATAAAAAAATGCAATAGGCAATATAAGTAGGGTTACTATAGTGCTACAATGGTAGGGCTCTAGTATCTACTTCTAGATATGGTGATCCTTTAGAAATTTAAACAAGTAGAAAAATATAGAGAAACGGATAATAACTTATGCCTTTATCCTAGGGTTTCAAGCAAGCAATTTCATAATCTTTGACACGAAAAAGTAAAATTTACCATAAGCATTCATTCACAATAAAGAAATGCATATTTTCTACTTACTTCACCAAGAATAATCAATCTTAAACCCTAGTTGAATATATTCCACCATGAAAATAACCAAGAAACACCAAAATTAGCCTCCTCTGAGAAGTGCGCCTAAACTTTCAGTCAATAACCCTTGAAAAGGACACAAATTTCAGACCTCACCACTTGTAAGATGAGTGATTCATGAAAAAATGATAGTTTTATCTCTCTATTTATACAATTTAAATGACCTTTAATAAAATTTAGGTCATAAAAAGGCCGACATGGCCAAATTACATTAAAATTTCGTTTTTACATAAATGTCATTAATTAAACCCTAAAATCAAATCCAAGTGTGACACCTTTCCCTTATAGGGTGACGTTACCCCCTTGGCGTTGAATGCTAGGCCTCATGTGCAAAATGTTTTCCCTCCAAATGCCTGAAATGTTGCCACATGTGCCAACTATCACACAACCATCCTCATAAATGAAAACCCTGACTCAATGACATCTAGGGTCAAAATGATGATGTCATGGGCCTTCAAGGGTCAAGATCCAAGAGGAAAGGCAATACCCCCTGGGTCTAGGTCTGACGGAGTGTCCTTGGTGAATCATCCTTCTTTCTTCTTGGTGCAAGCCTATGGTTTCTCTCTTCCTCTTGGTGGGGTCACGTCATCAATCAGTTGGGATTTTAGCCCCATGGAGATCTAACCTAATAATTCACCCATATGTATATGTTCACTTGGAAAAGTCCTACAACAATAAGTAGGCCCTCTAGGGGTTCATAAGTCATAGGTACCATAGAAATTGCAATCACATATAATAATCAAATTACCCAAACATGTGCATCAAACCCCCTTTTACCCAGACAAATGCTCAAAGACATTATGTAGTTTAACAAGTCATGTTTGGAGAGGTTCTCAAGATGTCCTATTGGGCTAATCCTCCTTAAGTTTTACATGTTTTCGAGGTGAGAGCCAATATAGGTCATGTAAGTGTGTGAAATGGTGTAGGGGAAGTTTTTGGGTAGAGGGTGCAGTGATAACAGGGAAATGTAGGTATTTCCTGTGGGTGCCTCTATAGAGGGCAAGTTGCACCTTATCATGGATGCCATTGTTTCCTAGACCATTCCATGCCTTTTATTTGTAGTCTTATTTATTTTTTTCTTTATCTTTTCAAGGGAAAACATGGGGGGCATTGTCCTAGCATGGTGACCATAGGTGACAGTGTTACCCACAAGAATTTCATGGAAATGAGAAGGTTGGCTTGTGATGAGACCCCCTTTCTCTTGGCTATGCCACCACGAGACACTATCCTGGTTTGGTGACCAGATAGATGCTAGTGTCATACCACTACATTCCCATGGACCTAATAGGTCATCTCATTATGAGACCTCCCATCCACCAACTAATACCTTGAGTGTTTATTTATATTACAGGTTCTCTTTTCTTGCTAAGAATCCTTTTACTACTTTATCTAGAATCCATAGGTGAAGCATCTCAAAGGTCTCATTTTGTCTTTTAACTCTTTCCAACTACTTTTACCCTCTGGGCATTTAGCCCCTTCTTCCCATAAGGCAAGGTACAACCCTTCTTAGCATTGCAAACCCAATGCCCGAACCAAGGTAGGAGAATACGAGAGGGATAATGATGGAAAGTGGTAAGTATGGAGGGAATGGATGATGACCTTTCATAAATCCATCATATGGAAACTCATCCTAAAGGGGAACCAAATTACTAGGGAATTATGTTTACCTCCCATGTATGAACAAGTTAAAAATAATAATTTCCAAGAAAACATTATGAAATGAAGGGTAGTTCAATGAAACATATTCAAGTCCTTCAAAAATCAGAGTGACACATACCATGATACCCAAACTCATTACCTCATGGAGAAATAATTATTGTTACTTCAGGACCAGGTTGGTGGGATGGATGTTGTTGTTGCTGATAAATGGGTTGCACTGAACAAAATATGGATCCTCCAGGGCCATGCTCAAGTCATATGGCTCTCAACACTCCATTTCTAGGACCCGTGGGCCTTGAGACATGATCTCCTTACTTATATCTAGGATAGAGGATAACATGGCCTATTTATAAATTCTTGTTGTAATAGTTTAGGGGCTTCTTAACCATACTCTGGGGCTTCATCTTTAAGAAGGCATAATTTCTCAACCATGAGGAACCATGTGGCGTTCCACCTACCACTGGAAATGGCGTTGGTATAACCCTAAAATGCACCATACAGGTTTACCTGGCATCAGGCCAACTCATACCTCTTCCTAGCCAAAGCCATGCTGAGTAATTCCTCAAAAAACCACTCAAAACAAGCAACCCGCGCCCTAACTTCTCACTGGGCGCGGGCAACCGCTTGCTGTCCCTTTACTGCACGTGGGTATCCGCAGGCTAGCCCAAAACAGCCCGCGAGTACCTAACAAAGCAAAAAATCAGGGAAGTTTCCGTCGAGACACAAGGATTTTTGTCAGTTAACTGAAACTCTCCGCCATGCATGGCCGAGAGTTCGACTAAAACCCTAGCTCTTCCTAGCCTATAAAAGGAGGGGTAGGGGTACTAATCAAGAGGAGGAAAATCATAGTAAAGGAACTCTGCCAAATTTCCAAGCCAGTTTTGTCCCAACCCTTTAGCTTTGCCTCAAGTTTTAGGAGAACCTCAAGAAGCAGCAGTTGGAGGACAAAAAATAAGAGGAAGAGCCCAGGATCAGAATCGTGGAACGGTGACCGGCCTCAGAAATCATTGTAAGTTGGTTTATATTGAAGTTAATGAAAAAGATACTTTTCCCTTCCCGCATACATGAGTCTCATCTATGATATTTGATTTATGTTTTTATCTCTAACCCTATAATAGATCAGTAGCATGCATGCATAGTATTGTTTTGATTGCAGGAAGCTTTGTGGAAGGAGCAGCAGCAGTAAAAGGACAAGAAACTCAACGGAGGATCTACTTCAGCCGTCCGGAAAAAGGTTGGTTTATTCTTCTCTTGTATGCATGTGAAGAAAGGGGTTTCGGATTCGGGTAGAAGGTCAAAAGTTAAGTCTTGAGGGTCATGATCTGCGTATAAGCTTAGAGCCCTAGATTATTAGTCCGTAGGGTAGAATACCCCACAACAGGCATGAATATGACTATGCATCTATGAGGGTTTTTCATGCATTTGTAATATATTTCATGTTATTTTTCTTCAAACAACTTAAAACAACTTCAAGCTTCATGACCACACCTTCGGGGTTTCTTAACCACTAAGCAACTTAACCATATTTCCAATCATATTTCCAAGGCTTCTTGTAGGCTTCTTCAAAGCTTCTTCTCATGAGATCCATGCTTAAATATACGCCATAAGGGGGCCTCTTTAGAGATTCCTTCAAATAAACCCATCACTTCTAGGGGCTTCTAAATGTTTTCTAAGGTTGACATCAGTAATAACTAAATCACTTATAGGGGCTTCTAGACTTATTCTAGGGTTGACATGAATGAAAACCATTTTTCCAACACTTTATCCATTACTCTATGTACCCATGAATCTACTTTGATACAAACATTGCTTATTTGGATTATGTGGATTTCCCCGTGCAACAACCGCAAGATCACCTTGAGAAACCAACACAAATTCTTGGTTGGCATCACAATAGAGCCTAATTTCCTATCATTATGGCTAGTCATTAGCTTGATGTAAGAAGGAACTTTTCTAACCTTGTGGTGGATAGGATCCATAACATGGCTACCTACTTAACGAGAACTGTGACCTCAAAACGAGAATTGTTTTCCAAAAAACCCATATTTTTACAAAAATAACATGAAAATCAACCCCCAAATCGAAAAGTGGTGCTACTAGTAGCACCATGTTTTCAAGCACCATTTTTTCAAACGGGGTCAAAATTACAACATTTTTCAAACATGACATTCAAAACTCATAGAGTAGCTCAAAAAAACCTTAAACTTATCACCTAAACAAAAGTGACACTACCTAAAGAAAAATATTCTTTTAAATGTTAAAATTATAGCTAATTATGACCTAATTGAAACTATGGTATTGACAACAAATCCCTATGCAAACAAAAAACCAAAAATTGATTGAATCTTCTATGATTTATGGAGGTAGAATATCTTCTTGGAGATACGTCTCTTCTACATTCATACCTCTCTGAATCTTGTTGACCATGATCCCTTCCTTTGCGAATGTCTGTATAATTCTTGTCCTTCTACTCATTCTTCCTTTCCGGCAACTTGGAACACTTCTCTTCAACTTTCTTTACTGATGGTGTGGATCTTCCTCTCTCTTCAACGCTGTTTTTTGGAGTGGCATTTGTATATTCTTTGCATGAGGTCTCACCAATGTATCCAAGACCTACTTTATTGAATGGTGACCTTTGAGAGATGAGAATATATTCTAGTAATTGAGAGCTCTTCAAGGTGTTTTTGAGATTTTCAACTTCAACCCTCAATGAGACGACTTCTTGTTCAAGCTTCTCACAATGTTCTTCTTTCTTCATCATATGGATCTTCATTACTTATTATGTTATCTTGGGTTCTTCAAGTTTGGTTTTCAAGGAGATGATTTACTCTTCAAGTCTTATTTATTTTTGACTAAATTATGCTTCAATATTGTTTAAGTCCTTGGATATTTATTTGAGATGACTTGTCAAAATATATTCTCTCTTTTCTTCTTCCTTTACCTTGATTTTTGAGCGAGCAACTTCTTCATAATTTTTGTTGGGATTTTGGGAACCTTCCTTTGGCTTGATAACTTATTCCTTGAGTGACTTGTTTTCCCTCCTTTATATGTTTAGTTCACTTAAAGCACTGATTAGTTTTGCCTCAAGATCCACTTTGCCTTCTTCATCATCTTCTTTGTCATTTTCAATTTCTTCTTCTATATCTGTCTGACATGATGAGATTATTTCCTCTCGTTCTATATAAACATCTTCTTTATTCTAATCAACATGCTCTAGATCTATTATTACAAGAGGATATTCCTTATAATAGAGATTATGTATCTTATCCCAAATCTCTTTGGCTGATGAACATTGTCCCACTTTGACTTTTACCAAATCAGGTAATTCATCTAGGATGATATCCATTGTTATTTTTTGGTTCCTTTTTAATTTATTCTTGGCTACAGTCTTTAGAGGTGTCTTTGAAATGGTGTATCCTGTAACAACTAAGTACCCAACGTCATATCCTTGTACTTGTAGGAAAACAAATTTCTTTGAGATCCATATCTCATAGTCCTTCCCATCAAACATTGGTGTTCCATTATCTGTGCAATCCATGATCTACCTTCCAATTGTTAGACTAATTCTGAAGGACCTATTATGATACCAATTGTTGAAATATTCACCAAACCAGGGGGCACTACTACACATTGGAAAAATTGTGGCGTTATGGACAAAATTGGCCATACTGTCGAAAAATAGAGGAAATTTTATTTTTTTTCTCCATACTGACCCAATATCGTTGCACTCGCGACGTACTTTTCAAATCGTCGCAAGAGATACAATGTTTAGAATATTTCTCTCTTGAAACAACATCAAATGTGTGTCACACTTGTGACAGTGCGGACATTAGGTTGCCCCCCCCAAATGGTCACCCACTATTTGACAAAGTCAACATTTTCTTGATCGACAATTCAACATTTTCTTGATCAACAATCATCGGAATTGCGACGTTCTATCTGTCGCACTTGCGACGGTGTAGAAACTAAGTTTCCCCCCATAATGGTCACCCACTATTTGAAAAAGTCAAAATTGACTTAGTCAACTATCGTCAAAATTGCAACGGTATTGTTAGGACCATACAATGTACCTTTTTTCCCACACTTTTTCCACCATTACACTCCTATTTCACTCACATTTAAACTCATATTATCACTTTACCCTATCTTTCCAAAGGTATACAACGTCTCTTCTCTTTACTATATGTTTAATCTGTTTTGCATATACTTTTACATTACTCTTGTACTTAACCTTTCATTAGAAATGTATAAGTGCTGAAATAGTTTGAACTACAGATTAACATTGAGGCCTATTGCTGAAACAGTTAAAGCACGCAAACCCTGTGGCTGAAACAACAATTCATACAGAAGAAGTTGTTACAGAGTCCATGGTCAACAATGCTAAAACACAGAAGAAGTTGTTACACAGTCCGTGGTCGACGATGCTGAAACACAGTAGAAGTTGTTACACAGTTCGTGGTCAACGATGTTGAAACACAGTAGAAGCTGTTACACAGTCCGTGGTCAACGATGCTGAAACACAGAAGAAGTTTTTACACAGTCCGTGATCGACGATGCTGAAACACAGTAGAAGTTGTTACACAGTCCGTGGTCAACGATGATGAAACAGTCAGAACGCAAATCTTGTGGCTGAAACAACCCAGGATTTGCGATGCTGAAACAACATACAACAACAGTAACAAGAGACAAATAAAGAAGCTGTTACTCCATCTGCAACAACAACACCTCACTCAGCACTTGTAATAGCATTCTGTTGTGGGAGACTAGGATATCCTATTCTAGTTTAGAAATTCGATCTGACTAAGAATAGGACTCATATGTGCACCTGTAATTAGATTGATTAAATTGTATCGAAGGGATCCTCCTCTTTAAATAAGAGGAAATCACCATTCGAGAGGACCTTCGTTTTTGTACTAAGAAAGGATTTACAGAGAAGGGCGTGTTTTACCTTAGATTGTAATATGATACATTGACAGATGAATAAAAGATTGTTCTAAGCATTTCTCTCTAGTCCCTTTCATTTCAGAGGAATCTTGTGAGAAGGGAGGGCCCACCTTCTTCACAAGATTCGCCCATTAGCTTTGTAGTGTATTAGTTTGATTTCTATTTATGCCTTGATTAAATTATGTTTTGCTGAAACACTACTTTATTGAATTTTGTTTTGCTAAAACACTACTTTACTGAACTCTGTCTTGCTGAAACTCTGCTTTATTGAATGTTACATTGTTTTCATGTGATTCATGCTTAGGTAATTGTTAATCATTTTAGTTAGCAATCATGTTTGATGAATTCATGAAAGTGTGCTAATTAGAAACAGGTGCTGAAGTTTCCTGCTTAGGAAATAGGGTTCTGTTCTCTGTTAGAGATAATTAGTCTTCAGTGCATTAATGAGTTCATGAAAGTGTGCTAATCAGAAACAGGTGCTGAAGTTTCCTGCTTAGGAAATAGGGTCTTGTTCTCTATTAGAGATAGTTAGCCTTCAGTGCATTAATGAGTTCATGAAAGTGTGCTAATCAGAAATAGGTGTTGAAGTTTCCTACTTGGGAAATAGGGTCTTGTTCTCTGCTAAGAGATAGACAACCTTCAGTGTGTATGTCAATTATTTCAGTTAAGAAATGAGTTCATGAAGTGTGATGATCGGAAATAGGTGTTGAAGATTCTTGCTTTGGGAATCAGGTCTTGTTCTTTGGTTATAGAATAGTAGTCTTTCCTTTTGCAGTGTCTTGAAGGATTTCTTTTCCCAGTCTGTTATTTCTTTAATGTAATCCAGGATTCTTTGACAATTATTTCTTTAAGTAGTGAACTCTGCAATAGGTGGATTGCTTTCCTGTAATTCAAGTTAGAACTTCAGTTTGTTCAAGGAAAAGTGTGATTAATATATTTGTACTACAATTCTAGGTTTCTTTTGAGATTGAGCATATATAGTGTGTGGTTACCTTTGAAATAAACAGACTTCCCTGGGTTGACAATTTATGTAGCACTTGATTGTTTAATCAAATAAGAAATTATAGTGACCAACATTTTGGCGTCGTTGTCGGGGAAGGTAATTATAGATTTCAAAATCACTTATGATTTTTCATATACAAAGATTGCATGAGAGGACGCGAAGACCCCAAAGACACTGACCCTATAGGTGGCAAGGGAAGAGGAAGAGGAGGAAGAAAGAATTATATTGACGAGATTATATCAAAGTCTGAATCTGCTACTCAATGACCAAACTCTCGGAAACCAAAATCCCAACCTTCATTTCAAGCAAATTTTGAGATGGGGAAAGAAGTTTGGAGTCCTGAGATGGTCCATAAACCAGCAGGAAACATTGAGGACAGAGCAAGCGTAGCAAGGGTGCAGACAAAAAGAAACATGGACGAGTACAATGAAGAATTGCATCATGAAGAACAGGCAGGTCCTGAAGGAGAGGTAAATGATGAAAACTCTTTCTCCACATTAGGATTTCCTATTGGTGATCTTCCTAGAGGGGTAGCCCCCATGAAGGACATTCCACTCTCATCACTACCTAATTTTCATGGTTTGTCTTTAGAATATCCTGATGAATTCCTTTTTGAGTTTGATATATTATGCAGAAGTTATGATTACGTTTCCAATGCTAAAAAATTAAAGCTATTTCCAGCAACATTAAAAGGAAATGCACTAAGATGGTTCATGAGTCTTGGAGGCCATGTAATCACAACATGGGACCAAATGAAATAGAAATTCCTGAATAAATACCAGGACTATTGCCAAACAAGAGAAAAGAGGGAGGAACTATTTAAGATGATGCAGAAAGAGGATGAAAATCTGGAGGACTTTGTAGAAAGGCTACAGTATAATCTACAAAGATCCAGTCACCCCAATGTAACTAAAGATATTCTCAAAACTATATTATTAAAAGGAGTAAGGGATGATTGTCTAGATATGATGAATATGCTTGGAAAAGGGGACATATCTAAGGAATCATACGATGAAATTGTTAATTTATGAAAAAGATCTTCAAGAGGAGCTTCAAGAAATAGATCAAACAGTAGGGACACCACATTTTCAAGAGTCCAAAAATCAACCAGTGGGGGAGCAACAAGAGCCGAGATAGGTAATTTACTTGAAGGTTTCAAAACTGAAATGTTAAGCTCTTTTTCCTCACAAATTGATACCCTGCAGATTCAAAAGAAGCAAGCAGAAGCAGAAGAAGCCCTGTCCATCTTTTGTTCCAAATGCAGAGATAAGCACCCACGAAGGGAATGTCCATTGGACAAAAATCCAATCTGCACCATCTGTGATAAAGATCATGAGACTCAACAATGCCCATCTTTACTAGGGATCAAGGCAACATTACAACCAAGGGACGAAGAAGCTGAAGCTGTCTATCTGTTGACACAGAGAAGGCAATGGAAACCATGTGGAAAAGGTATGAATCCTAACATGCCATTTACATATTCTAATCGTTGGAATAATTATCCTTCTTTCAATCAAATGAGTTACCCTCCCTATAATCAAATGCAATATCCTAATCAAATGAATTACCCACCCATGCAACAAACTAACCCACCCTTTGTTGATCCGTCAATGTGGACTCCTTGGCCTCCACAACAACAACAACCATATCAGAACTAATGGAATCCAAATTGGAGAGGACAACAACCCTCCTTCCCAAATCAATTACCTCAATCACAATTTCTGCAACCACTCTCCCTACCATTAGGCACTCCATCGAACAATCAAATGATGAGACCCCAGCTACATGTACAACCTAACCCTAACCCCAATAATAAAGATGTGCAGTGCATTGATATTCATAACCATCCTACACTTTCTCTTCTCCCTGCGCAATGCAACGATATTCATTTATGATCTGGGAGAATAGTAGAACCTATCATAGCTGATGTTACCTCTTCTGATAAAGAGGAAACAAAAGAGCACAATATACATGAAGAGGTACAATAATCCTCTAACAATGCTGCTGAAACAACAAAACCACCATTTCCTGAGCATTTAGCTTTGACTAAAACGCCTGAGCCACCAACTTTCAATCTTCTAGGGGAATTACAAAATTTGTATGTCAAAATTCCTCTACTACAAGCACTCTGAGACGTACCAATCTATGCCAGGACGATGCGAGACATTTGTGTTAAGAATCCTGGTAGGAAAATTAAGGATCCCCTCACAGTCCATGTTATGGGAGACTTGTCTGCACTAATGTCAGATAAATCCTACCGTCTCAGTACAAGTTGGAAAAATGATAATCCCTCGAGTCCTGGTGGACTTAGGTGCCTCTATCAATATCATGAATCTAGAAACCTTACAACTACTACAACTGCAAAATGAAGTCAGAGACACCCCAACTATCCTAGAATTAGTTGACCGATCCACAATTAAACCAGAGGGAGTCATTGAAGACCTAATTATCTCAGTGGAATTCTGGAATTATCTAGCTGACTTTGGGGTACTACAACCTAAAACAAAGTTGGGGGGACACCCTCTAATTTTGGGCAGGCCTTGGCTAGCCACATCAGATGCTTTTATCAGCTGTAGATCAGGTTCAATGACAATTTCCAATGGTTACGAAACTAAACAACTTACCCTTTACCCTCACGCTACACCCCTGATTAATAATGATAATTTTGTATGGGTAGACTTCGATGATCAACTTACTCAACCCATATTGACTATCGGACAAGATCTAAGACTTAAAGACAACACCGAGGATGAAGTAATTAATAATTTTATTTGTGAACCCTCCTTCGTGACTCCAGAAACTCACAACCAGTTAGCTGCACTGTTGGATTCAGATAATCAAGAAAACCTTAACTCTGAAAACCCACCTCAAACATCTACCACCATCTCTTCTAAAAGAATACCAGTAGAAATTGAACATGGAAAAACACTGACCATAAACCCTAACCTAATAGATGTTGAAACACAACAATTAATGAAGTTACTTCTGGAAAATAAAGAAGCATTCGCATGGGACTATACAGATATGAAAGGAATCTCTCCCGAATTATGTACTCATACAATATATATTAAGGAAGATTGTCGATCGATCTGCCAATCTCAACGACGAATGAACCCTAATTTGAGAGAAATCCTTAAAGAAGAAATTCAAAAATTGCTTGATGCGGGGTTTATTTATCCTATATCAGACAGTGAATGGGTTTCCCCGTTGATAATAGTTCCTAAGAAAAATGGGAAATGGAGAGTATGTATGGATTATAGAGCCCTAAACAAATCTACTCAAAAAGATCACTTTCCATTTCCATTCATTGATCAGGTGTTAGACAGTTTGTCAGGGAAGAAAGTTTTCTCATTTTTAGATGGTTTCAGTGGGTATAACCAAATCAAAATTGCACCCCAAGATCAAGATAAAACCACTTTTACTAGCCCTTGGGGAACCTTTGCTTATAGAGTTCTTCCATTTGGACTATGTAATGCACCATCAACCTTCCAAAGAACAATTATAGGAATCGTTTCTGATATGCTTAATGACTCTATGGAAATTTTTATGGATGACTTTACTCCTTATGGTGTTTCTTTTCAGGAAGCACTACAAAACCTTGAGAAAGTGCTTAAACGATGCATACAAGCCCAAATATCCTTAAGTACAAAAAAATGTCATATGATGATGAGTGAAGGAATAGTGCTTGGACATATTATCTCATCTCAAGGAATCCAAGTGGATCCATCCAAGATACAAGTCATTAAATACCTTCCTACTCCCAAAACCCAAACAGAGGTAAGAAGTTTTCTAGGACATGCTAGATACTACAAAAGATTTATCAAAACCTTTTCCAAAATAGCTTCTCCCCTGTTTGTGTTACTGATGAAAAATGTTGAATTCAAATGGACTAATTCTTGTCAGGAAGAATTTAATACACTTAAACATCAGTTATCTACAACTCCTATTCTTAGAGGACCTGATTGGACACTTCCCTTTCATATATGCTCTGATGCTTCAGATACTGCAATAGGAGCTGTCTTGGGAGAAGAAGAAAATCATCTCCCTTATGCTATTTATTTCATCAGCAAGAATATGACTCCTGCTGAACTCAATTATATAGTTATCGAAAAGGAATTCTTAGCATTTATCTATGCTATTAATAAATTTAGAAATTATATCACTGGCTACTTTACTCTTGTTCATACTTATCACTCAGCTATCAAATATTTAATGAACAAACCTATCATAAATGATCGAGTCACCAGATGGTTACTATTATTGCAAGAATTTGATATTACAATTGTAGATAGACCAGGAAAAGAAAATGTAGTTGTTGATTTCCTTTCTCGGTTGACACCTGACGATGATACCCCAGTAGATGATTCCTTTCCTGATGAATACATATTTGTAGTTTCTTCTCACTCACCTTAGTATGCAGACATTGCTAACTACTTGGTTGCAGGGAAGTTACCACCACACCTATCCCACCGAGAGAAAAGAAGAATCATTCAACAAAGTGCTCGGTATAGCTGGATAAGTGGGTGTCTTTTCCATACAGGACCTGATCAAGAAATCCGAAGGTGCATTAGAGAAGATGAGGTTTATGATCTACTAAAAGCTTGTCATGATGGACCTTGTGGAGGGCATTTTGCTGATAAGAGAACAACACATAAAATTATCAGGATGGGGTACTATTGGCCCTCACTTTTCAAATATGCAAAGAAATATGTCTGGGCCTGTGATAGCTGCCAAAGAGTGGGCCAACCTAATCATAGAGATGAAATTCCATTAAACCCCCAGATAGTACTTGAACCATTTGAAAGATGGGCCTTAGACTTTGTAGGACCCATTAACCCC
>ML786629.1:276534-301196 GCA_009831015.1 Picea engelmannii
GCGCTCTTTGAAGAAGGTCACAGAGCGTTATAACGCTTCCAGAAAGGTCCCTAGAAGCGCCAGCGCTTCAAAGTTGGATAACGCTCCTGTAAAGGGGTGGAAAAGCGTTGTAACGCTTCTCAGCCATGGTGGAGGGGCGCCAGTGCTCCTCAGGTAGTGTTAGAGGAGCGTTCCCCTTCCAAAACCTTGATTATGAAGCCCTCCAAAGTGTCAAGAGATGTTTGACTTCAGTAGACCAATTTTCTTCCTTCAAACTGAGTAAATGAGGTGTTTTAAGTGTCTCTGTGATGTCGTCATTAAGGTAACATAATCCAACAGTATTTACGACACCCTTATAACCCACTTGTGATATTTGCGACAAGTTGTATAGGAGTTGCGACACTTGCGACAAGCGAGAGGTATGTGCGACACTTATCCAGTTGAGTGATTTGGACGTGTAACACTCTCTTTTCTAATGTAAATCGAAACTTCATCTCCAACTTGGAAACTGTGATCAACACTATGCTTATCATGTCCTATCTTGTACTTGGCTTGGCTCTTTTCCAACTGTTCTTGTACCATTTGATGCACCAACTAAATTTGTTCAATGAACTTATTTTATCTATCAATGTCATTATGACCATCAATAGCAATATCCTTCCCAAATATAAAATGTAAAGGAGATTTTGGAAAATAACCAAAACATGCCTCAAATGGAGATGTTTGAGTCAATGAATGCTTAGCCCGATTATAAGCATGTTGAATGTAGTGCAGGTGCTCATCCCAAAGATTAGGTTGTTTGTTGTAATAACCACGAAGAATATGTACTATTGGTATATTCACCACTCCTGTTTGACCATCAGTTTGTGGATGAAATGTTGTGATCGTTTTCAACTTGGTGTGCATGAGTGCCCATAATCTTGAGCAAAATTTCACAATAAATCAAGAATCTCGATCAGAAATAATGGATTTGGGAAACCCAAAATGTACCCATACATGATGGAAGAACATTTGTGCCATTTGTTCAGTTGTAACCTTCTTCTTACAAGGCATCAAAATACACATTTTGCTGAAACGGTCAACCACAACATAAAGATAATCATGATTCTTTTTATACATAGGTAATCCTCCTACAAAGTCCATGGAAATGATTTCCCAAGGATGAGAAGGAACTGAAGTGGAGTATACAATCCTAACTTTCTAATGCTAGGATTACTTGTAGCACATAAATAACATCCTCTTACATATCTTGAAACACTTTCATTCACTTTAGGCCAATAGAAATACCTTTGCAAATTAGCCACCATCTTTCCTACACCAAAGTGGCCAGCAACAAGAGAAGATTGTGCTTCCCTTATGATGTTGACTCTTTCACCCTGTGGAATACATAGCTTGCCAAGCTGATTCAAAAGATTATCATGCACATGGTAATCCAATTTATCAACGTGGTTAGAATGACACAAAGTTGCATAAACCTCTTTAAAAGCAACATCTAAACCATATTGTTCAACATAGCTCTCATGCATGGCAGAATTATGCTTAAGAATAACTAAAGAACTAACAATAGGCCAAGAAATAATATTAACAACTTTGTTATAAATGTCTTTCTTATACCAGATAACCAAGTGGAATTGTTGTAGGAAACCCATCCATATGAAGTGCCTTGCTTGTTGTAGTTTTGTTTGTGACTGTAAGTATTGCATTGGTTGATGATATGTGTGAATAATAGTTTCTTTTCCCAACAAATAATGTTTCCAGTTTTTCACACTTTGCACCAATGCATACAACTCCTTGTAATATATAGGATAATTAATTACAACACCATTAAAAGTTTCAGAATGAAAACAAATGGGCTTACCATGTTGCAACAATATTTCTCCCATGGAATAGTTACTTGCATATGTTTGTATCTCTATTGGTTGTATCAAATCAGGAAGTGAAAGAACTGGATTTGAACTAATCTTCTCATTCAATGCATCAAAAGATTTTTGTTTCTTGCCTCCCCATTGGAAAACTTGCTTGGTGCTTCTCACTGCATGTAATGGAGCTATAATTGAAGAGACGTTAGCAATAAACTTTCTCCAATATTGGGCTGCTCCCAAAAATATTCTTACCTCTGTTACATTGTTGGGCTTGGGCCAATCCAAAATGGCTTTGACCTTGGAAGGATCTATTTTCAGTTCTCCTCCTCCAACAATATGTCCCAAGTAAACAAGTGAGGTATTTCCAAACTCACATTTAGACATATTTAAAAACAACAATTCTTTCTTCAAGACATCTAAAACTTTCTTTACATGCCTAGCATGCTCTTCATGAGATTTGCTAAATATCAAAATGTCATCCAAGTAGACCATTACACAATCATCAAGAAAAGGCCTTAAAACATCATTCATAACTCTCATGAATGTAACAGGAGCATTACAAAGCCCAAATGGCATCAGCATCCATTCAAACAAACCTTGCTCTATTTTGAAAGTTGTATTCCATGTGTCTCCTTCAACAATCCTAATCTGATGATATCCACTTCTCAAATCCAACTTAGTAAAATACTTATCATCTTTCAATTGATCAAGAAAATCATCAATTCTAGGAAGAAGATAACAATTCTTTACCGTAATCTTGTTCAAGGCTCTAAAATATACACACATGCACCATGTACCATCTTTCTTTGGTACTAAAACAATTGGTGACCCATATGGCGATGTTCTTGGCATGCTAACCCCTTTGTCAAGAAACTCTTTGATTTCTTTTTTAATTTCAGCATTCTCCATGACTGACATCATGTACATGCCAATGTTTGGAAGAGGACAATCTTGTTGCAATTGAATCTCATGTTGGATACCTCTTTTAGGAGGATATCCTTTTGGTTCCTGAAACATCTCATGATATTGGTTAACATCCTCATATAAATCAGATTTTAAATTTGCATCACAACCTTGGAATTATTTTTTTTCAACATTGTCTTTGGGTTTGATCATCAAGAGTACAAAGTTCTTACTAGCATTGACTAATCTCTTCATTTTTCCAGCATTTACAAGTGACAAATTCAAATTCTTTGTATGTGCTCTAATAATGTACTCAAATCCATTTTTAAACAAATGATATTTGATCTCATGACAATGAAATATGGCTCTCCTATCATATAAATATGGGATTTCCAACACAATACCACAAATATCCAATGGAATAACATCGAGATCTACCTCGTCTATAAAGTTTGTAGTGATGGAAAATATAAGTTTACATATTCTTGTCACATGCAATATAGCACTGTCACATATCCAACCTAGAGGATATGGTTCAGGATGAGGATTAGTTTCCAAATGCAATTTCTTGACCGTGTCTTAAGAAATGAGGTTTGCTTCAGATCCAATATGAATAGAGTATCTATCTTGGTATGCCTTGAAATTACCCTTATGTGGAAAAGATTTATTATTTCTTTTTCATGTTGAGTTTCATTGAGGCTACTACTTGTAGAACTAGTACTGGCAATAGAGTCCTTACCTTGAAATCCCATGGTTGTGATTTTTGTTTTGTTTAGTTTTGTTGTTGAAATTTTTGGGTCTCATTTCAGGATGAAGTTTCCAACAATGGTCTTCATCATGGCCATATTTTGAATAGTGTTTACATGAGAGTTTCTCTCCCTCTTTCTTGACTGAAGCATTATTCTTTCCATTTCCTTTGAATTTCCTCTTTCCCTTGTCTCCATTACAAAATGGCTTCTTCCTTCCCTCTTGAGGAGCATTCTTCACTCTTGCTTCTAAATGAGTTTCCTGTACACAAAATTCATCTAGATTTGTAGGGATAAACATGAGAATTGTGTGTCTCAAATAGTTATGCAATCCTCCAATGTATTTGAGTAAAGTTTCTTGAGAAGATAAATATACACCCAAAATCAAAGTTCTTCTTATAAATTCTTGAGTGTATCTTTGCACATTGTTCCCTTTAGCTTGCCTAATTTTTTTCCAATCCATAGTAGATTTCTGCATGTATGCTAGTGGATAAAATTTCCTTTTAATTGCAACAATAAAATCATTCCAAGAGGATAAAACTTTACCATGTTTCTTCATGTCCTCTTGAGTTTTGGATACCCACCAAATGAGTGTTGCACTTTCCAATCTAAGAGAAGCAAGCTTAATCTTAGTTTCATCATCTTGGATTATTTGTATCCTACAATAAACTTCAATTTGATGAATTCATTTATCCAATTTCTCATAATTTACCTCTCCATTGTACATAGGTAATTCAAACTTAATATCAAGCTTAAGAAAAGGAGATTGTGGAGGAATTTTATCAAGTTCTTTTCGAGAATTTGGAGGTGGTTGTGAAATGGTAGAAGAAGTGGAAGCTGGAGGTGAAAGAGGTGGTGTATCACCATTCCCTCCATTTCCTTTTGAAGTTTTATCACCACTATATTCATTACCTCTTGGAGGATTTGAGCTTTCACCTTGCAACCTTGCATTCCTTTCTTCAAATAAAACTTTCACCATTTTTGTCATATCATAAAAGGCTTTAATTAAAGTTTCATCTTTTGAAGTAGGGATTTCATGACTCTCCTCATGAGCCATACTTGGTGAATGCCTCCTTCAAGCTTGAGGTGAATGTATAGTTCTCCTTATTGAAAGTTGAGAACTTGGATTTACAAGTTGACCTTCTCCTCTTGAGATCCTCAACCTTGTAAGCATTAGAAAACAAACAATTTCAAACAATCAAACCTTCAAAAACCTTTTCTCTGATACCGACTTGATCTGAAAATGAAAAATGTTTGTGTATACAAATTTGCAAGTGAAATATTAATGTGTCTTAGGCAATTGGATAAAGTTGCAAGCATGTAAAATTAATGAGTTTTTACTTAAAATGAACATCATAAAAAGACATAAACAACCATCAAAAGTAAGCACATAACACAACAAAATGATAAAGGAGTTTACCCCTCTCTTGGGCTACATCTCCTAGTATAGCTTCCAATGGATAATTTTGATTATATGCTCAAAGTGTCAAAATAAGTTCTTTACAATGATCATAATGAAAAACAGATGTCTTCAATGGATCCCGAATGTCCAAAAACCCCTAGCTGGGCTCTTCCTGCACCTGGTTTGGTCAAACATTAAGAAAAATACACTTCCTGGAAGTTTTTATCAATAACATGTTGTACCTACTCATGAAAGCGCACTTCCATGTGAATGAACCTGGCATCTTTGTGCTTCCCATTCCAAAACCCAACACCGCATGAATTGTTCCAAAATTTGAGCAAAATGTCACACCGTTAGAGTGATTAACGCCTTAATGGGCATAGCACTTGGCCGCATGGCCCCATGTGGATGAGTGTTGACCTAAATTCACGCACCCGTCATTTGATCATTGGAAAGTACATGCTCTAGTCATATGGTAATGGATGGTGTATAGTGTGACCAAGGGATGGGGCTAGGCCCTAGCCCTTTATCCGCCTGACCAAACCTCCATTCAAACTCAAATATTAGTTTTAAGGTATAGTGGTTAAGGAACAAGTGTAGGTAGTTTGGTGGCTCATCCTGTGTGAATACTTTTCTCCCCATGGAGGTCCCGTGTTTAACCCCTGTGGAATCCAACAAACTTTTGACGCATCAACCAGATATGGGGTGCCACATGGCAGCCCTTGGCTGGGACACGTGGCACCCTTTCATTCTCCTTCAAAGATGACACATGTAAGCCATCGATTGGTCCATGTCCCTACCAACTCAGCTGACAAATCAATTGCCACGTCATTTACCTAGTCATCCTGTACAGTTGTACGGTTAACTACCGTGTGGCCTATACGGACTGTATGGACTGCACAATCAACATTTTGCATGTTTGGAAAAGTGGAAAAAAAATGATATCTTAGCCATATTGACTCTGTCTGAGCCTGTTCAAGTTGTGTTGGGATCGTGTGGACGAGAGCTATGAAATGAATCTGTTTTGATCAATTTCAATAACTTTGATTTTTGAGTTGTTTTTTTTATCCCCTAGATCATGGGAGGGCATCACTATGTATGACATTTGTAAACCAATTGGGTAGAAGATATTTCAATTCCATGGAATACTTTTATGGGAAATTCATGATGCCCCAGGACTAACACATTTGTGTGGTATGTAACGTTCCATACTGCACGCTTTAATAATATATAATTAATTGAATATATCCTGCATGCTTTTTAAATAATCCTTTCATATATTAATAAGTCACATTAATCCATCTGTTGCAGGTCTTCAAACAAAGGGTAAATTTGCGTGTATATTTTGTGGTCCTAATATGAAATATCGCTAGTCAAAAAGTTTAGTGACGTAGACCCCTACCTCAACTGGGCCTGCTGACCTCCTAGTCTAAGGATATCTTATATCACTGAGCCGAAATGGCTCTTCGGGTTCACTTTTAGAACCTCCAATTGACCAAAAATATAGGTCCTTTATCGAAACACCGCCTGTGCGAACTAGCACCAAGCATGAGCTCTCTTCCCATGCAACCAGGGTACTACACTTGTGTGCCAAATCAACACCACTCGCACTTTGCGAATTCGAAAATTTTGGCAGGATACAACTCCAACACCCCACCCTTCAAAACTCTGAAACCCAAAAAGGGCCTAGCAAGCGCTAACCTTCGGTTCTATGTACTCCATGTAACCTTCCTCTAGGAATTGGGTTCCATCTCCCAATTGTTTGGGATTTTGCGATTCGTAAATTCAGCGAACAACTCCTCCTTTCCTTCCAATATTCCTGGTTCTCGAAGATCCAATGACCCCAAATCTATGGTCTAGATCCTTCGCAAAATCAATGACCAATATTTAGTCAACAATTCACCTTTCACAACCTTGGGGAGTTCTTCACTTCTATTTCGTGATTCTCGAATCCCCAAAATTTGCTTGACCTAGATCAACAACCCTCGACACGCCAAGATCTGATGGTCCAAATCTATCCCTGCGAATCGACGATTCACACTTCGGGATTTTGTAAAGGTATTCACTCCTTTTCCTTGGTGATCAAACCTATGAACCACACCTACACTAGATCGATGGTTCATAGGTCCCGTTATCCAATGACCTAGATTCAACCGGCTTTTTCATACCGGGGATTTGAAAACCAAGGCTGAACCTTGTTTTCCCAAATTGAGAAACCTGATCTCTCAAAATGAACCAACGGTTCAGATCTGATTTAGATCAACGACTCCCATATATCTTGAGATTTAAAGCACTAAATGGATCTCCACCTTATCTTCCTCGCAACTCTATTCGATCCAATGGTTCACAGAAAATCGACACTTCACCCTTGAAGTTTTCTGCCATCCATTCAAATCTCAATGCGTCCTGACCAATTAACTCGACACTGACTCTCTGAACTTTCTTTCCCCAGACGACTGGAAATTTCATCCTCCTTTTGAAGTTTTCGAGCAATGCTATCCTCCCAGAGCTTGTTCCTTTTGAAAACTTTTGGATTCTAAAGAATCTCGCGCACACACCTTGCACGTCTTCACAATAACCCTCAGTTATCCAACAATTACCGCTCTATGCACTCCTTGCAATAGAGGTTATTCAACCACTCCGTTGAGTTGAAGAAATATAACAATATCCTCAGCCTGCGCACTCCTTGCATGGTTATGTGCCACACTCTCACTTCTCCTGCTATAAGTTAATTCTATCCCTCCTAAGATTTCTGAGATAAAAATCAGAATCTTGTGAGCGCACTCCTTACAGACTCTCACTGCACTCCTTACAGGATTTCTCACGAACAGAAACAATTGAAACTTATACTTCTCCTCTTAAAGAATTCATACATTCACCATGAAATAAAGAGAATACATACACACATAGCATTGAAACAAAATGCATAACAGAGAACATAACTCAACTGTAAATATACCATTCAATAGATAAATACAACAACCATGACACACCATGAAATTTGGATCAAAGTATTTCTATATAAATCCAGTGCTTATGTACATGGTCCAATAGAAATAGCTATTTGTCATATAACTTCTAATTATCTACTCCTCTCTACTCTCTAAATATTCAACAGTAAATTACCATAATAATTATTACAAACGAGAGAGTCTTCTTGAGTTTTCCTCCCTCTCTTCTCTAAGCTATCTTATTAGAATTAAAAGTTATCTACTAAACATTCATTACAATAAATTCCTCCTTATCCGAAAGATGATAGAAATGTTCATGATCTGTATTACATGCTTCAAAACATAAATGAAGATACATCCTCTCAATATATTTCATTAAATTTTCTGTGATTCAAATTCAAAACATTCTCAAAATGTGCACTTGTGCATTTCCAACTATATTCCTCTTTTGCGCTTGCTTTTTTTCTTTCTTACGATGCTCCTGCATCATACTCCCTTGGCTGAAAAATTCATGGACTCCTGTCCATGAGATCCTGCATTGTCTGTCCATGTTTTTGGATATTTGCTTCACTTTCCCAACTGGCAGAAGGTGCTTGATGATGAGGAAGAGTCTCTTAAAGTCAGAGAAAGAGATAGAAAATCCAGTCTAGAGGAATAGTTTATTTAGGACTGCTTGCAAGACCAAGGACAGGGTATGTAAGGTAATAGTTGATAGTGGGAGCATAGATAATCTAGTATCCATAGAGATGGTGGAGAAGCTGGAATTGGAAACAGTTGCACACTCGAGCCCGTATAAATTTTCATGGTTACAATAAGGGCACCGGGTAACTATTACTAAACAATGTTTAGTTGAGTTTAAGATAAAGGGATATAAGGATGAAATTTTATGTGATGTTATTCCCATGGACGTCTGTCATATTTTGTTGGGGAGACCTTGGCAATATGAATTTTTTTTTATTTATGATGGGAGAAAGAATACTTACACCTTGGAGAAGAATGGTAGGACACATATGTTGCTGCCAATTAAATACGAGGTAAAAACAAAGGCGAGAAATACCATACATCTCATGAGTGGGAAGGAACTTCTTAATGAAGTCAAGAAACATGAAGAAATGTAGTTTGTTGTGGTTAGATAACCTAGAGTCATCTTGACCAGTACTTCGATGGATGACCTACCTGAGGGAATTCAGGAACTGCTAGAGAATTTTGCTGATATAGTGGTGGACGAATTACCTTGTTTGTTGCTGCCCATCAGGAGCATAAGTCATCACATTGAACTTATACATGGAGCAAGTTTACCAAACAAAGAAACGTATAGATTGACGTTGTAGGAGAATGAAGAGTTCAAGAGACAAGCTCAGGATTTGATGGACAAATGGTTGATTAGGGAAAGTCTGAGTCCATGCATTGTACCAACAATGTTAAGCCCAAAGAAAGATGGTGGATGGAGTATGTGTATAGATTCGAGGGCTATAAACAAAATCACCATCAGGTATAGATTTCCTTTACCCAGGATGGATGACTTGATGGATTGGTTGAGTGGAGCAATTGGTTTTTCAAAAATTGATTTTAAAAGAAGATATCATCAGATTCAGATGAGGGAAGGTGATGAATGGAAGAAAACATTCAAGATGAATGAAGGGCTGTATGAATGGATTTCCACGCAGTTTGGCTTGATGAATGCACCCAGTAATTTTATGAGATTGATGAACGAAGTATTGAAGGATTTGATTGGAAAGTTTGTAATCGTATATCTTGATGATATACTGATCTTTAGTAAGACTGAAGGGGAACATTTGAAGCATTTAACTGCAGTAATGAGGAGGTTACAACAAGATAAATTGTTTATAAATCTGAAAAAGTCATCTTTCATGAAGACAAAACTCATTTACTTAGGTTTTGTGATCTCTGCAAATGAGTTAAATATGGATCCTGAGAAGGTAAGAGCCATCAAAGATTGGCAATCTCCAAGGAGTATCTTTGAAGTCAGAATATTCCATGGATTATCCAATTTTTACAGGAAGTTCATCGGAAATTTCAGTGGGATATGTGCACCAATGATGGACACTGTCAAGAAAAGATACAAATCTTTTCATTGGATAGAAGAAGTGGAGAAAAGTTTCAAGTTGCTGAAAGATAAGATAATTGAATAGCCAGTTCTAGTTCTGCCAGACTTCAGCAAAACATTTCAAGTGAGATGTGACGCAAGTGGATTTGTGATTGGAGTGGTATTGAGTCAAGACAATAGACCAGTTGTATACTTTAGTGAGAAGATGAATGAGACGAAGATGAAATATTCCACATATGATAAAGAGTTTTATGCAGTCATACAAGCGTTAAAGAAGTGGAGACACTACTTGATCCTGAAAGAGTTTGTGTTGTATAGAGACAATCATTCCCTACAGGTTATAACCAAACATGAGAAATTGAACCAGAAACATGCAAAGTGGGTTGAATTTATGCAGAACTTTACTTTTGTTATAAAGCACATTTATGGAACTGCTAACAAGGTTGTTGATGCATTGAGCAGGGAATGTTTGATTCTGCAGGAATTTAGAGTGAAAACCTTAGATTTTGATAATCTCAAGGAGATGTACAAAGATGGTGCAGATTTCAAGGATGCTTATGAAGCATGTGAGAATCCAGTTCTTAGGGATAGAAGTCAATGGACTAAATACTTGATTCAAGATGGATTGTTATTCAGAGAAAATCAATTGTGCATACTGAAATGATCTATGAGAGAAAACCTCTTGAAGGAAAAACATAGTGGGGGATTGGATGGACACTTCAACCATGATAAGACTTTTGCGCAACTGACTAGCTCATATTATTGGCCAGGAATGAGATCGGATGTCAAGAAATTCGTGAACAGGTGTAGGATTTTCCAACATGCAAAGGGGAAAATACATAATACAGGGTTGTATCAACCATTGCCAATACGAGAGAGGCCATGGGATGCGATAAGCATGGATTTTGTGTTGTGATTGTCAAGGAAATAGAGGGGTTGTGGTTCCATATTTGTGGTAGTCGATATATTTTATGAAATGGCACATTTCATACCATGTCAGAAAAACGGTGATGCAACTCACATTGCAAATCTGTTTTTCAGAGAAGTTGTTAGACTTCATGGCTTACCCAAGAGTATTGTTTCTGATCGGGACCCTGACGTAGACCCCTACCTCAACCGAGCTTGCTGACCTCCCGGTCTAAGGATCTCTTATATCACTAAGCTGAAATGGCTCTTCCGGTTCACTTTTAGAACCTCTAATCAACCAAAACCATAGGTCCTTCATCATCTTCTGCCTCAACATTTCACCCTTGTGCTTCTGAAATGTGAGCTTCGCCTTCGTCTCTTTTTCTATTTGGGAATTCAAAGGATTTGTGTCCAGTTTTTCCATAGACAAAAAACTTTATTTCACCTCCTTGACCTCTTCCTCTTCCTCTTTCTCGTGGAAAAGTGTTTCTATCATCATATTTCCTTCCTTGTGAACTTCCTCCCCTTTCCAGGTGAGTATGGGTTTTCTTTCCTTCCTCCTTGGGATTACGTACTCTCTCTTGGGAAATTGTTTTACCTCCTCTCTGACTTCTACCTCTGCCTCTTTGTCTCTGCTTTTGGGCCAATTTCTCTTCTGCCTTCAAAGAAACTTGATAGGAATCTTCCACATTCCTGATTGTTACCATGCTCATATTATCTTGAATGTCATATATCAGATCATTCATATATTTGGAGACCTTCTCATCATCACTCTCTCGATGACCTTCTCTAATGTTTATCTTGTAGAAGTCTTCAATGTATTCCTTCACTGTCATCCCCTTCTGTCTCAAATTTTTCATTCTTCGAAACAGATTGATTTGGTAATATCTGGGTATAAATTTGGATTTCATCTTGGTGACCATCCTATCCCATCTTTTGATTCTTTGTTTTCCCTTGCAATGCCTGTTCGCCTGCAGTTCATCCCACCATAGTGCTGCATGCCCATTAAGTCTAGTGACAACATGTTTTACTTTCTTATCCTCTTTGATATCTTCATAATCTAAGTACTTATCAAGAGCTCTAAACCAATCTAGCAGCTCCTCAACGTCTAATTTACCTTCGTACATCGGAATACCCATCTTTTCTTTGGCACCTATTCTTGCAACAACTCTGAATAAACGATATTCTGCAGCATCTTTGGCTACAACTTCTCCTTCATCTCCAGTCTCATTTTCACTTTCAACCTCACTAACATCTCCAACATCAACGGTTTGTCTCTGTGTTGTCTCCATAGCATCTAATCAAGCACAAAGTTATCTCAATTCCCTTTCCACAGCTGCATCGGGAACTGGTCTCTCTTGACGTCTTCTAGGTAGCATGGTTTAAATATGTTCCTCATAGAATTCAAATCAAAACTTTCCTTCTATATCCTCTCACCTACAAAAACAAATATTGTAGGCTATGATACCACTTGATGTAGACCCCTACCTCAATCGGGCCTGCTGAACTCCCGGTCTAGGGATATCTTATATCACTGAGCCGAAATGGCTCTTCCAGTTCACTTTTATAACCTCCAATCAACCAAAACCACAGTTCCTTCAGCAAAACCCCGCCTGCACGAACTATCACCAGGCACGAGCTCTCTTCCCATGTGACCATAATGCTACGAATGTGTGCCAACTCAACACCACTCGCACTTCATGATTTTGGAAATGTTGGCGAAATACAACTCCAACACCCCAACCTTTGAAACTGTGAAACCCAAAAAGGGCCTAGCAAGTGCTAACCCTCAGTTCTATGTACTCAATGTGACCTTCCTCTAGGAATTGGGTTCCAGCTCCCAATTGTTCAGGATTTCGTGATTCGAAGAATCAGTGAACAACTCCTCCTTTCCTTCCAAGATCTCTGATTCTCGAAGATACAATGACAACAAATCTACGGTCCAGATCCTCCGCAAAATCAACGACCAAGATTTAGTCGGCGATTCACCTT
Source organism: Picea engelmannii (assembly GCA_009831015.1). Classification (NCBI taxonomy): domain Eukaryota; kingdom Viridiplantae; phylum Streptophyta; class Pinopsida; order Pinales; family Pinaceae; genus Picea; species Picea engelmannii. The sequence goes on from ML786629.1 coordinate 289,344, forward strand.
TCGCGACCTTGGGAAAGTCTTCACCTTTGTTCCCAGATTGTCGAATCCCCAAAATTTGCCTGACCCAAATCAACGACTCTCGACATGCAAAGATCTAATGGTCAAAATATATCCCTAAGAATTGACGATTCACACTTCAGGATTTTGGAAAGGTATTCACTCTTTTTCCTTGGTGACCAAACCTCTGAACCACACCTACACCAGATCGACAATTCACAGGTCCCGTTATCCAACGACCTAGATTCAACTAGCTTTCACATATCGGGGATTTGAAAACCAAGGCTGAACCTTGTTTTACCAACTTGCAAAACCCAATCTCTCAAAATGAACCGACGGTTTATAGTTGATTTAGATCAATGACTCCCATCTCTCTTGATCTTTCAAACATTGAATGGATCTCCACCTTATCCTCCTCACAACTTTGTTCGATCCAACGACTCACGACAAATCAACACTTCACCCTTGAATTTTTCTTCTGTCCATTTAGAGCTCAATGCGTCCTGACCAATTAACTCGACACCGACTCTATGAACTTTCTTTCCTCAGGCGATGACAACTTTCATCCTCCTTTTGAAGTTTTCAAACAACACTATCCTCCCAGAGCTCATTCCTTCTGAATATTTCCTTATTATAAATAATCTCATGCACACACCTTTCACATCTTCACAATAACCCTCGGTTATCCAATGATTTCAGCTCTATGCACTCCTTGCAACAAAGGTTATTCAACCACTCCGTTGAGTTGAAGAAATATAAAAATCTTCTCATCCTGCGCACTCCTTGCATGGCTCAGTGCCACACTCTCACTTTTGCTAGTATAAGTTAACTCTATCCTTCTTGATATTTCTGAGATAAAACTCAAAATCTTGTCAACACACTCCTTGTGGACTCTCGCTGCACTCCTTGTAGGATTTATCATGAAGAGAAACAATTGAGACTTTTACTACTCCTCTCACAGAATTCATACATTCACCATGAAATCAAGATCATACATACACACATATCATTGAAACAAAATGCATAACAAAGAACATAACTCAACTGTAAATATACCATTCAATAGATAAATGTAGCAACCATGACACACCATGAAATTTGGATCAAAGCATTTCTATATAAATCTAGTGATTCTGTACATGGTCCAATAGCAATAGCTATTCATCATACAACTTCTAATTCTCTACTCCTCTCTTCTCTCTAAATCTTCTATATTAAATTACCATAATAATTATTACAAACGAGAGAGTCTTCTTGAGTTTTTACCTCTCTCTTCTCTAAGATATCTTATCAGAATTAAAAGGTATCTACTAAACATTCATTACAATAAATGCATCCTTATCTGAAAGATGAGAGCAATGCTCATGATCTGTATTACAGGCTTCAAAACTTAAATTTAGATACATCCTCTCAAGATATTTCATTAAATGTTCTATCATTCAAATTCAAAACATTCTCAAAATGTGCGTTGGTGCATTTCCAATTGTCTTCCACTTTTTCACTTTCTTTGTTGGCTTTCTTATGAATCTCCTGCATCATTTAGGAAAGGAGGTGTTTAATGAGTATAGACACTTCCTCTCTAAGAACCATAAGTATCGTACTACTGAAAAATATATTTTCAATGGGAAACAAGAGACTATACTAAAACCACAAAGAATGACACCTCGCCTATGGAAGTTGGCATATGAAAGAATTAATCCTCGAGGTACACATTTTGTTTATGTATTGTAAATGGAATCATGTTTTGAAATTTATTTTAATTATTCAATTTATTTACTGCATTTGATAAATAATATTCTGATTTTTTTATGCTTCATCAATGTCGTCGTCATGAAGGTAGTAATAATGGGCTTCCACGAAGAATGAAATGTTATCCCACTCTATTCATGAGGTTGCATTACTATGAGGAGCTAAAAATGGTTCATTTGTTTGATACAATGCATATCGGGAAGAATGTGACAAGAAACATTATGGCGAATAATAGATGGCAGGAGGGACAAAGAAAAAATTGTCAAAATTTGTAATGACATTCAGGAAGCCAATCATGCAATGCAACGTGTGATCCGATCAAATAGCAATGGATACCAAAATAATCTTCCATGGTTATTAACAGACCAACAAAGCAATGATGTAAAAGAGGTCATTCAAGGAATTAAATTCCCCGTAGGTTTTTGTTCAAACATAAATAATATATTAATGAAGAAAGGTGAATTTAGTGGGGTAAAAACACATGATTGGCATACGTTCATTAAGGTAATTAATAATTTTAGTATTCATATTTATATATTGGTCGTATACACTTTTTGAGATTTTATTTTTTTTGTCTAGTTTTGAAACAAGTAACAATTCATTTTTGTTGTTACAGTATGTTCTACCTCTATCTCTCCCAAACAAATTTGACAACAACTTCAAACAAGTTATATATGATCTTGGACAATACATGAGGTACGTAGCTGCAATATATATGCAAAAACAAAAATCAATTTTTTGTTGTACTTGATGACATGTGTTTTACTTGTAATGTAATATGTATTATGTTTTGTTGAAACATGTTATTTTCTTGTGTCATGATATGTATATGGTTGTCATTGAAATAAATCCATGAAGATGATATAAAGTATTGGAAGAGATAAATTCCTCATCTAATGTGTGAAATGTAGAAGTATGTATCTCCAACATTTTTCAATGCACAAGAACACTACCTCATACACCAAGTTGAGGAGATTGAAATGTGTGTTCCTGTGCACACAAGGTCAATGTGGATGGTGGAGAGGCACCTGAAATCATTGAAGGCTTTGGTTAGACAAAGAGAACATCCTAAGGGTTCTATGGTGGAGGGATATATGGTATATGAATCCATGGTGTATATTATTCAGTATCTTCCTAAATTAGCAGCACAAGCTATTCATGTAGTGAATTGCATTTGGGATCTGAACTCCATCAAAAACTTTGAAGGGGAGCATTTGCTGGGGAAAGGTAGAATCAAGAAAGTGAGAGGTAATATTTAAATTGTGGATATTTGTAATAAATGTAATTTTTTTTTTTTTGTGTATATGATCATAGTCATTTAATATTTATTCTTTCATCATTTATTAATATTTACCATGGTTATAACTAATATTTAATATTGGTGAATTGTGAGTTTTTGATCGGTCAGTTGCTCAAGATTGGGATGCACTACATTTATACATTGAAAACAATATTGACTCGATGAAGGTCTGGATTGATACATGTAAACAATGGCATGGTGGTAGGTTATCATGGAAAAAACTGTTTGAATTGGTTAGAGAAGCTCATTGTAATGGAGATTCTGATGTTACACAGAGGGAAATAGATTTAACATATTGTTTGAAAGATGGAAAGGAAAGAAAATTCACCCATTTTATTAAGTTATTTTATATTATATTAATGTGATTGTAGGTGTATGCTTTCATATTATACTTTCCAAGTTATATAAATTTGTTTATTATTAATTGACAATGCATCTTTTACATGTCTGGCATATTGCAGTTGAAACACCACAAGGCTATGTGGTGAAATGGTCATAAATTTCTCATCAAACAGTTGGATGAAACCAGGAAAACTTTTGATAGGGGGATAACTGCAATATTCTAGGTCACTAATGTTTCCTCTAAGAGTGACAGACGTCCTCGAGAATACGAAAATAGATACTATGGATTTTTGAATGATAATTGAGTGTGACTTTAATTCATTCAAATTAGTTTTGTTGTATGTCAAATGGTATAGGTTATGAATGCATGAACATGATGAGGAAAGAGATATTATTCAACATGCCAATGGATTTCCTATCATTAAAAAAATGATTTTTGAAAAAGAAATTGACCACTATGTTTTTCCAAGTCAATGTGAACAAGTCTTTTACTCAAAGGTTCCAAGTAAGAGGGATTGGTATTTTGTTGATAGATATGATCCGAGAGGAAGGCTAATAAAGTATATTGTAGATGAAGAAGATGACATTGAAGAAGAAGATGATATTGAAGAAGAAGATGGTGTAGAGCTAGAGAAGGAATAATATGGTTTGACAGATGATGAAGACAAAGAAGATGAACCAGACATGGGAGACAATGCCCCAGTTCTTGATGATGATATCGATCAAGATATGCTCGAAAATGACATTGATGATGATGATGGTATCATTAATCCTTTCAACATTGTTTCTGAACCGAATGTTGATACAAATGTTGAGTTGGATGATCAAGAACATGATACAAAAGAAGGATGATACAAATGTTGCATTGGTTGATGAGGTACGTAACTAGATATTTTAATTTGTATGAATTATTCTTTTTAAATATTTTTTTATGTGGGTTAATTACATGTTTTTAAGTTTTATTTCATTTTTCTTCTGGTAGTTTGTATGCATGATTACTATGATGCTTTTGTTTATTTTCTACTTTATAGATTGGGTATTGGGGAATTGAGAGTGATGTGAGGGAGGGGAGGGGACATATGAGCTTCCAACTTCATGTAGTTGGCCTTGTTTAGTAGAGAATACATTATTATTGAAACCAAGAGAATTTCATTCATTCATCTTTATACTCAAAGATCACTCACAGACCCACTCTATGTATCGACCCATGAGATTTTGTATTTAAATAATGATTTTGTACTAATATTCTTTATGGAGCAAAAGAGTACTTAGATGAGAGAAAAAAACAAAGACATAAAATAACTTGAATCTTGTGGGATTAATCAAGTACTTATTTATCAACGTTATTTGATGCCCTTGCAATACTAGTAGATGCAGGGGCATGAATCTCAGGCGTATTTTAAAGGACACAACTAAAAGAAATTGTACTAGGGCTAGATCAGTACATGATGGGAAACAATAACTTGTCAATTGGGCCAACATTGAAATTCTTTCAAAATGATTCTCTATGAACTGAAATTTGACATGGATAGACTATTTGCATGCCTTGATGATATGGAAGGGTTTCCTGAATCAAATATTACTCACACACCCACTATATATATCGACCCATATCATCCTCATTTCGTTTTAATTTTCTCGGTCGAATATTAAAGGAAACAACTATTAAAAGACATTGTACTAGGGCAAGAGTACATGATGGGAAACAATGACCTATGAATGGGGCCAATGTTGAAATGTTTTCAAAATGTTTCTGTATGCACCGAAATTTGACATGGATAGACTGTTCCCATACCTTGACGATATGGGAGGGTTTCCAGACTCAAATATCACTCACACACCCACTCTTTATATTCATCATTTGTGTCTTTCAAAACCAACATCATGCCAATTAGGCCCATGATTTTGGTTGTGGCGAGAAAAAGGCGATAGATGAGATTCTGTATTTAAATAATGATTTCATAGTAATATTCTTTATGGAGAAAAAGTATACTTAGATGCGAGAAAAAAACAAAGACATAAAATAACTTGAATCTTGTGTGATTAATCAAGTACTTCTTTATCAACACTATTGCATGCCCTTATAGTACTAGTAGATTTGGAGATGTGCATCTCAGTCGTATTTTAAGGGAAACAACTAAAATATATTGTACTAGGGCTCAGTACATGATGGGAAATAGTAACCTGTGAATGGGGCCAACGTTGAAATTCTTTCAAAATGTTTGTGTATGCACTGAAATTTGACATGGATAGACTACTCGCATTCCTTGAGGATATGGAAGCGTTTCCATACTCAAATATTACTCACACACCCACTCTATATATCGACCCATCTCATCCTCATTTTGTTTTAATTTTCTCGGTCTAATTTTAAAGGAAACTACTATTAAAATACAATGTACTAGGGCTAGATCAGTACTTGATGGGAAAGAGAGACCTGTGAATGGGGCCAACATTGAAATTTTTTCAAACTATTTTTGTATGCACCAAAATTTGACATGGATAGACTGTTCACATTCCTTGACGATATGGGAGGGTTTCCAGACTCAAATATCACTCACACACCCACTCTTTATATTCATAGTCTATGTCATTCAAAACCAACATCATGCCAATTAGGCCCATAATTTTGGTCATGGTGAGAATAAGGCGATAGATGAGATTTTGTATTTAAATAATGATATCGTAATAAAATTCTTTATTGAGAAAAAGAGTACATAGATGAGATAAAAAAACAAAGACATAAAATAACTTGAATCTTGTGTGGTTAATCAAGTACTTCTTTCTCAACTTTATTGCATGCCCTTGTAGTACTAGTAGATGTGGGGACGTGCATTTCGGTGGTATTTTAAAGGAAACAACTAAAAGAAATTGTACTAGGGCTAGATCAGTACATGATGGAAAACAATAACCTGTGAATGGGGCCAACGTTGAAATTCTTTCAAATTCTTTCTGTATGCACTGGAATTTGACATGAATATATTGTTTTCATGCCTTGAAGATATGGAAGGGTTTCCAGACTCAAATATTACTTATGAACCCACTCTATAAATCGACCCATCTCATCCTTGTTTCATTTTAATTTTCTCGGTCGAATTTTAAATGAAACAACTATTAAAAGACATTGTACTAAGGCTAGAGTACATGATGGGAAATAGTGACCTGTGAATGGGGCCAACGTTGAATTATTTTCAAAATGTTCATGTATGCACCGAAATTTGACATGGATAGACTGTTGACATGCGTTGATGATATGGGAGGGTTTCTAGACTCAAAGATCACTCACACACACACATTATATTCATAGTCTGTGTCGTTCAAAACCAACATCATGCCAATTAGGCCCATGATTTTGTTTGTGGTGAGAAGAAGGCAATAAATGATATTTCATATTTAAATAATGATTTCGTACTAATATTCTTTATGGATAAAAATAGTACTTAGATGAGAGAAAAAAACAAAGACATAAAATAACTTGAAGCTTGTGCGATTAATTAAGTAGTTCTTTATCAACGTTATTACATGCCCTTGTATTACTAGTAGATGAAGGGACGTGCATCTCAGTTGTAATATAAATGAAACAACTAAAATACATTGTATTAGGGCTAGATCAGTACATGATGGGAAACAATTATCTGTGAATGGGGCGAACGTTGAAATTCTCTCAAAATGTTTCTGTATGCACTGAAATTTGACATGGATAGACTGTTTGCAAGACTTGACAATATGGAAGGGTTTCTAGACTCAAATATTACTCACACACCCACTCTATATATCGACCCATATCGTCCTCGTTTCATTTTAATTTTCTTGATCGAATTTTAAGGGAAACAACTATTAAAAGACATTGTACTAGGGATAGGGTATGTGATGGGAAACAATGACCTGTGAATGGGGCCAACATTGAAATTTTTTCAAAACATTTATGTATGCACATAAATTTGACATGGATAGACTATTCACATTCCTTGACAATATGGGATGGTTTCCAAACTCAAAGATCACTCACACACCCACTCTTTATATTCATCTTCTATGTTGTTCAAAACCAACATCATGCCAATTAGGCCCATGACTTTGATTGTGGCGAGAAGAAGGTGATAGATGAGATTTCATATTTAAATAATGATTTCGTACTAATATTCTCTATGGAGAAAAAGAGTACTTAGATGAGAGAAAAAAACAAAGACATAAAGAAAATTGAAGTTTGTGCGATTAATCAAGTACTTCTTTATCAACGTTATTGCATGTCCTTGTAGTACTAGTAGATGCGGGAAGGTGCATATCAGTCGTATTTTAAAGGAAACAACTAAAATACATTATACTAGGGATATATCAATACATGATGGGAAATAATAACCTGTGAATGGGGTCAACATTGAAATGATTTCAAAATGTTTCTATATGCACTGAAATTTGACATGGATAGACTGTTCGCATGCCTTGATGATATGGAAGGGTTTCTAGACTCAAATATTACTCACACACCCACTCTATATATCGACCCATCTCTTCCTTGTTTCATTTTAATTTTCTTAGTCAATTTTGAAGGAAACAAATATTAAAAGACATTGTACTAGGGCTAGATCAGTACATGATGGGAAACAGTGACCTGTGAATGAGACCAACATTGATTTTTTTCAAAATGTTTCTATATTCACTGAAATTTTATATGGACAATCTGTTCACATGCCTTGAATATATGGGAGGGTTTCCAAAATCAAATATCACTCACACACCCACTCTTTATATTCATCGTTTGTGTCTTTCAAAACCAACATCATGCCAATTAGGCCCATGGTTTTGGTCATGGCAAGAAGAAGATGATAGATGAGATATCGTATTTAAATAATGATTTGGTACTAATATTCTTTATGGAGCAAAAGAGTACTTAGATGAGGCAAAAAAACAAATACATAAAATAACTTGAATCTTTTGCAATTAATCAAGTACCTCTTTATCAACATTATTGCATGCCCTTACAGTACTAGTAGATTACTATGTTGCTTTTGTTTATTTTCTATTTTATAGATTGGGTATTAGGGAATTGAGAGTGATGTGAGAGGGGTGGCGGGGGGCGGGGGGGGGGGGGAGCCATATGAGCTTCCACCTTTATGTGGTTGGCCTTGTTTAGTAGAGAATAAATTATTCTCTAAACCAAGAGAAGTTCATTCATTCATCTGTATACTCAAAGATCACTAACAGACCGACTCTATATATCGACCCATGAGATTTCATATTTAAATAATGATTTTGTACTAATATTATTTATGGAGCAAAAGAGTACTTATATGAGAGAAAAAAACAAAGACATAAAATAACTTGAATCTTGTGCGATTAATCAAGTACTTCTTTATCAACATTATTTCATGCCCTTGCAGTACTAGTAAATGCAGGGACATGCATATCAGTAATATTTGAAAGGAAACAACTAAAAGACATTGTACTAGGTATAGATAAGTACATGATAGGTAACAATAACATGTGAATGGGTCCAATGTTGAAATTCTTTCAAAATGTTTTTTTATGCACTAAAATTTGACATGGATAGATTGTTCTCATTCCTTGATGATATGGAAGGGTTTTTAGACTCAAATATTACTCACACACCCACTCTATATATTGACCCATATCGTTCTCATTTCTTTTTAATTTTCTCGATCGAATTTTAAAGGAAACAACTATTAAAATACATTGTACTATGGAAAGAGTACATGATGGGAAACAATGACATGTGAATGGGGCCAACGTTGAATTTTTTTCAAAATGTTTCTATATGAACCTAAATTTGACATGGATAGAATGTTCACATGCCTTGACGATATGGGAGGGTTTCAAGACTCAAATATCACTCACACGCCCACTCTTTATATTCATCATTAGTGTCTTTCAAAACCAACATCATGCCAATTAGGCCCATGATATTGGTCATGGCGAGAAGAAGGCAATAGATGCGATTTCATATTTAAATAATGATTTGGTACTAATATTGTTTATGTTGCAAAATAGTACTTAGATGAGAGAAAAAAAAAAGACAAAAAATAACTTGAAACTTGTGTGGTTAATCATGTACTTTGTTATCAATGTTATTGCATGCCCTTCCAGTACTAGTAAATGCGGGGACGTGCAGATCAGTTGTATTTTAAAGGAAACAAATAAAAGACATTATACTAGGGCTAGATTGGTACATGATGGGCAACGATAACCTGTGAATAGGGCCAACATTGGAATTATTTCAAAATGTTTCTGTATGCATTGAAATTTGATGTGGATAGACTATTCACATGCCTTGACGATATGGAAGGATTTCCAGACTCAAATATTACTCACACACCCACTTTATATATTGACCCATATCATCCTCATTTCGTTTTAATTTTCTCGGTCGAATTTTAAAGGAAACAACTATTAATAGACATTGTACTAGGGCTTGATTAGTACATGATGGGAAACATTGACCTATGAATGGGGCCAGCTTTGAATTTTTTTCAAAATGTTTCTATATGCAAGGAAACTTGACATGAATATATTGTTAACATGCCTTCACAATATGGGAGGGTTTCCAGACACAAAGGTCACTCACACACCCACTCTTTATATTCACCATATGTGTCGTTCAAGACCAACATCATGCCAATTAGGCCCATGATTGTGGTCGTGGAAAGGAGGTGATAAATGAGATTTCGTATTTAAATAATGATTTCATACGAATATTCTTTATGGAGCAAAAGAGTACTTAGATGAGAGAAAAAAAAAAGACATAAAATAACTTGAAGCATGTGTGATTAATCAAGTACTTATTTATCATCGTTATTGCATGCCCTTGCAGTACTAGTAGATGCGAGGACGTGCATCTCGGTCATATTTTAAAGGAAACTGCTAAAACAAATTGTACTAGGGATAGATCATTACATGATGGGAAACAATAACCTGTGAATGGGACCAACGTTGAAATTACTTCAAAATGTTTTTGTATGCACTGAAATTTGACATGGATAGACTGTTTGCATGCCTTAACGGTATGGAAGGGTTTCCATACTCAAATATTACTCACACACCCACTCTATATATCAACCCATCCCGTCCTCGTTTCTTTTTAATTTTATTGATCAAATTTTAAAGGAAACAACTATTAAAAGACATTGTACTAGGGCTAGATCAATACATGATGGGAAACAATGAGCTCTGAATGCGGCCAATATTGAATTTTTTTCAAAATGTTTTGTATGAACCAAAATTTGACATGGATAGATTAATCACATTCCTTGACGATATGGGTGGGTTTCTAAACTCAAAGATCACTCACACACCCACTCTTTATATTCATCATCTGTGTCATTCAAAACCAACATAATGTCAATTAGGCCCATGATTTTGGTCATGGCGAGAAGAAGGTAATAGATGAGATTTCATATTTAAATAATGATTTCGTACTAATATTCTTTATGGATCAAAATAATACATAGATGAGAGAAAAAAAAGACATAAAATAACTTGAATCTTGTGCGATTAATCAAGTACTTCTTTATCAACGTTATTGCATTCCCCTGCAGTACTAGTAGGTGCGGGTACGTGAATCTCGGTCGTATTTTAAAGGAAAAATCTCAAATACATTGTTCTAGGGATAGATCAGTACATGATGGGAAACAATAACCTATGAATGGGGCCAACGTTGAAATTATTTCAAAATGCTTTTGTATGCACTAAAATTTGACATGGATAGATTGTTCACATCCCTTGACAATATGGAAGGATCTCCATACTCTAATATTACTCACACACCCACTCTATATATCGAACCATCTCATCCTTGTTTCCTTTTAATTTTCACGGTCAAATTTTAAAGGAAATAACTATTAAAAGACATTGTACTAGGTCTAGAGTACATGATGGGAACATTGACCTGTGAATGGGGCCACTGTTGAAATTTTTTCAAAATATTTCTGTATGCATCAAAATTTGACATGGATAGACTATTCACATGGCTTGACGATATGGGAGGATTTCCAAAATCTAATATTACTCACACACCCACTCTTTATATTCATCGTATGTGTCGTTCAAAACCAACATCATGCAAATTAGGCCCATGATTTTGGTCATGGCGAGAAGAAGGAGATATATGAGATTTCGTATTTAAATAATGATTTCATACTAATACTCTTTATGGACCAAAAGAGTACTTAGATGAGAGAAAAAAAAAGACATAAAATAACTTGAAGCTTGTGCAATTAATTAAGCACTTCTTTATCAAAGTTACTGCATGCCCTTGTAGTAATAGTAGATGCGGGGATGTGAATCTTAGTCGTATTTTAAAGGGAATTGTTAAGCCCTAATATTGGCTCATTACCCCTTAATTGGGGCATATTAGATTAGTAATGCTATTTTATTTATGTCGGCCTTAGGCCATTAGTTGTAATTTAGATTAGTAATGTTATTTTAATTATGTCGGCTTTAGGCCATTA
>ML786629.1:309659-344676 GCA_009831015.1 Picea engelmannii
CTCCATCTGAAGTATCCATGTGATTGGGTCCTTGCCATCAAACTTCCTCATATTGATCTTAGGAACATGGTTGGTCTTCAACCCAAAGTTGGAGTTTCTCCATTCTTGATTCACCTTCCTTGTGTCCTCATCATGAATTTCATTGGATGCATTTTCACTTTCGGGTGTCTTCTCTATTACAAAATTTTTTAATACTTCCATGATCTCCTCTTTTAAACCATCCATCTTAGTATTTATTGCCTCCAACTTAGCTTCCATCTCTTGTAGTTCATATTTTGTTACTATATTCTTTTGTAAATCATTTATGTCCCTACCCATTTCTTCACCTTCATCAAGATTCCAAGTAGGATTGTCTGGAGGATTATTTGGTGTAGAAGTTCCCTTTTTGGTTGGCATGTTGGCCAAGTATCACTTTTGAACCTTGATTTTGGGGTGGTTCTACTAGACAATCTTTCTTCTGTTGTATCTCCCAATTTTTGGCCCTTATGGGTATGAAACTTTATTTTATGTAGTTCTATGATATTTCTTCTCTACAATTCCATAGTTCTGATAAAAATTGGATGTGCCAAGTGGAATTTATGGTAACTTCCCCACAACTTGCTGATTTTTGGCCTTTCTAGGAGATCTCACTTGTATAGCGTTCCCTGCAGAAAATAATTGATATAAAATTATAAAACTTGTACTAGAAATACTACAGACTGTCCACTATCCAATGAAACTAGTATCACTCAATTTGGATACTCTAGGAAAAATTTATGATTGTTTTACCTGGAACACCTTCTTGAGACTAGTCAATAGGACTAGTCAGATAACCTATCTTCCACAGGGTGTATATACAAATGTAATATGATCTAGAAGATGAAATTTTTACCATAGATACCTTACTAATTTCTATGAATATCCTCTGGATTTCAGGGTCTGTAACATTACATAAAATATTTTATAGCGAAAATTCCGCAATGACTCGGTTCAAGATGATTCCAGAGCCCTATCGTGCACAGGTTGTATCTCAAAAAGTATAAGGCCTCAAGAGCTGAAATTTTAACCCAACGTACCTTGATCCATCTAATAAATATTTTCCAAGCCGTTTCATCTAAAACATTGTAGAAAATGTTTTATAGCGAAACTTCCAAGGTGTATCAGATGTAGCAGCCAAACCCTAAGACCTTGAGCTTTGATACCATATGTTAAGAACCAAATATCAATATAGCATAGAAAAGCCTCAGAATAAGTACTCAACGCCTTGAAAAATAGATAATTTCAGATAATAAGCCTCTTCGAGGGGGAAAACCCCTTTTACCCCACATAAATGTTCAAGTACAAGATGACTCCAAATGAAAATGTCTCCTTGGTATATATAGGATACTAGGAGGTATAATTACAACTAATGAAATAAAGCCGATATAAATAAAATAACATTACTAGTGTAATATGCCCCAATTAAGAGGTAATGAGCCAATATTATGGCTTAACATAGATGCACCGAGATATGACATGGATAGACTGCTCACATGCCTTGACGATATGGGAGGGTTTCCAAACTCAAAGATCACATGGGATAAACAAAGGAAATGGATGAGGTGGTTGCATCTAATGAAATATTGGTATGACATTATGTATTAATCTACCTCAAAACTTACCCAATTTAAAGCACTATATGGTTATGAACCCTCGTCACTGAAGAATTGGGTCATTAAAAATGCAAGTATAAATTATTATATCTATTCTCTTTTAAAAGAAAATTGACTACCATAATATAGGTTAATTCTCTCTCTTTTTTGTGGAGAAATACATAGTTAAAATAAGCTACCTTAATGCAATCAATGCTGCAATAAGGTATAAATATGCATGAAATGATATGATTTTGGCCTCGTGAATGAGAAATATACCTTGAATGATAAATAAATTCCATCATTGTAAATGTGATCATTGTTGTCATAGTATTGTAGCAATGAAGTTTCAATGAACATGATGTTCTTCATTGTTATAGCATCTTCGTCGAAAGTATTTGAAAACATGGCCATGGGTTTGGTGGCAAGAAGAAGACGCTTGATGGAATTTTGTATTTAAATAATGATTTTGTACTAATATTCTTTATGGAGCAAAAAAGTACGTAGATGAAAGAAAGAAAAAAAAAGACACCACATAACTAATGAAGTTGGCACAATTTATGAAGTTCTTATTTTTTGACGTTATTGCATTCCCTTCCAGTAGTAGATGCAAGGACATGTGCCTCGAACAAATTTAAAAAAAAACATCTAAAATAAATTGTATTATGATTCCTTTTGTGTGTGGGCACCCCTCTTGGCAACTTTCTTTACGTTGCATTTGGGCGCCCTGCCTCCTTTTCGTTACAATTCCTCATGTGGGATCCCCTCATGTCAAATCCCCTTTCTTTTCCTTTGGGTGCCCATCCTTGCCCAGGTCATCTTAAAAAACTTAATTCGAAGCCAAAATTTATCCTTATCTGGCATCTGACTCGTCTTCTTTCCTAGTGCTCCCTTGTGTTGTCATTTTTGTTACGACTCTTCATGTGGGTTGGTGCACCTCTTTCCAACTTGCCTTGTGTTGTGTTTGGGTGCCTTCCATCCTTTTAGTTATGATTCCTCATGTGGGAACACCTCTTTCCAACTCGCCTTTGGGAACCCAACCTCACCTAGGTCGTCTTTAAAAAGTTAAGTCGAAGCCAAAATTTATCCTTATCCGACATTTGGCTCGTCTTCTTGGCTAGTGCTCCCTTGTGTGGTCTTTTTTTTTATGACTCTTCATGTGGGTGAGCACACCTCTTACCAACTCGCATTGTGTTGCATTTGGGTTCCCTACCTCATTTTCATTACGACTCCTATTGTGGGTGCCCCACTTTCCAACTCCCCTTGCCTTGCCTTTGGGTGCCCTGCCTTGTTTTCATTACAATTCATCATGTGGACACTCCTCTTGCCAACTCTCCTTGCATTGTGTTTAGCTGACCTACCTCGTTTTTGTTATGATTCCTCATGTGGGTGACCCTCTTGCCAACTCACCTTGCATTGCGTTTGGGTTACCTACCTCATTTTCATTACGAATCCTCATGTGGGTGCCCCTCTTTCCAACTCGCCTTGCATTGAATTTGGGTGCCCGGTCCCCTTTTCATTATGATTCCTCATGTGGGTACCCCTCTTTCCAACTCACCTTGCGTTTCATTTGGGTGCCCATCCTTTCCCAATCCATCGTGAAAATGTTAATTCGAAGCCAAAATTTCTCCTTATCCAACATCTGGCTCATCTTCTCTCCTTCCACTCCCTTGTTTGGTTGTTTTTGTTATGAATATTCATGTTGGTAGGCTCTCCTCTCTTTCCAACTCACCTTGCATTTCATTTGGCTTCCCTACCTCCTTTTCTTTATGATTCCTCATGTGGGGGGGCCTCTTTCCAACTCGCCTTGCCCTGCTTTTGGGCACCTAACCTTTCCCAGGTCATATTAAAACAGTTAAGTTGAAGCCAAAATTTCTCCTTATCTATCATTGGGCTCATCTTCTTGCCTAGTGCTCCCTTGTGTGTCTATTTTCATGCCTTTCATGTGGGTGGGCGCACCTCTTTCCAAATTACTTTGCGTTGCGTTTGGGCACCCTTCCTCCTTTTCATTATGATTCCTCATGTGGGCGCCCCTCTTTCCAACTCACATTGCCTTGCCTTTGGGCACCCATCCTTACCTAGGCCATCTTAAAAAAGTTAAGTCGAAGCCAAAAATGCTCCTTATCCAACATCTGACGTGTCTTCTTGCCTAGTGCTCCCTTGGGTCATCATTTTCATTACGTCTCTTCATGTGGGTGGGAGCACCTCTTTCCAACTCTCCTTGCGTTGTGTTTGGGTTCCCTACCTATTTTTGTTATGATTCCTCTTGTGTGCATCCCTCTTTCCAACTCACCTTGCCTTGTCTTGTGGTGCCCAGCCTTGCACAGACCATCTTAAAAAAGTTAAGTCGAAGACAAAATTGTTCCTTATCTGACATTCAACTCGTCTTATTAACTAGTGCTCCCTTGTGTGGTCATTTTCATTACAAATCTTCATGTGGGTGGGTGCACCTCTTGCCAAATCACCTTGCATTGCATTTGGGCACCCTGCATCATTTTTGTTATGATTCCTCTTGTGGGCACCCCTCTTTCCATCTCTCTTTGTGTTGCATTTGGGAATCTTGCCTTGTTTTCGTTACGATTACTCATGTGGAAGCCCCTCTTTCCAACTCACCTTGCGTTGCATTTGGTCACCCTACCTTGTTTTTGTTACAATTCCTCATGTGGGTGACCCTCTTTCCAACTCGCCTTGCGTTGCGTTTGCACACCCTACCTCATTTTCGTTACGAATCATCATGTGGGTGCCCCTCTTGCTAACTCACCTTGCATTGTGTTTGGGCGCCCGACCCCCTTTTCATTATGATTCCTAATGTGGGTGCCCCTCTTTCCAACTTGCCTTGCATTGTGTTTGGGTGCCCAACCTTGCCCAGGAGGTCTTGAAAAAGTTAATTCGAAGCCAAAATTGCTCCTTATGTGGCATTTGTCCCGTCTTCTTTCCTATTGCTCCCTTGTGTAGTCATTTTCTTTACGACTCTTCATGTGGGTGGGCACCCCTCTTTCCAACTCACCTTGTGTTTTTTTTGGGTGCCCTTCCTCCTTTTCATTACGATTCCTCATGTGGGCACCCCTCTTTTCAACTCACCTTGCATTGTGTTTGGGCACCCAACCATGCCCAGGTCATCTTGAAAAAGTTAAGTTGAAGCCAAAATTGCTCCTTATCCGACATTTGACTCGTCTTCTTGCCTAGTTCTCCCTTGTGTGGTCATTTCCATGCCTTTCATGTGGGTGGACGCACCTCTTGCCAACTTGCCTTGCGTTTCGTTTGGGTGCCCTGCCTCCTTTTCGTTACAATTCCTCATGTGGGAACCCCTCTTGCCAACTCACTTTGCCTTGCCGTTAGGTACCCAAACTTTCCTAGGTCATCTTAAAAAAGTTAAGTCGAAGCCAAAATTTCTCCTTATCTGGCATTGGGCTCATCTCCTTGCCTAGTGCTCCCTTGTGTGGTCGTTTTCATTACGAATCTTGATGTGGGTGGGCACACCTCTTTCCAACTCACCTTGCATTGTGTTTGGGCACCCTGTCTCATTTTCATTATGACTCCTCTTGTGGGTGCCCCTCTTTCCAATTTGCCTTGTCTTTTCATTGGGCGCCCTTCCTTGTTTTTGTTATGATTCCTCATGCAGTCGCCCCTCTTCCCAAATCTCTTTGCATTGCATTTGGAAACCCTACCTCACTTTCGTTACAATTCCTCATAGGGTCGAACCTCTTTCCAACTCACCTTGCGTTGCGTTTGGGAGCCCTACCTCGTTTCTGTTACGAATCCTCATGTGGGTGCCCCTCTTGCCAACTTGTCTTGCATTGTGTTTGGGAGCCCTGCCTCCTTTTCATTACGATTCCTCACGTGGGTGCCCCTCTTTCCAACTCGCCTTTCATTTTGTTTGGGTGCCTAGCCTTGCCCAAGCCATCTTGAAAAAGTTAAGTCTAAGCGAGAATTTCTCCTTATCCGACATTTGGCTCGTCTTTTTTCCTAGTGCTCCCTTGTGTGATTGTTTTCGTTACGAATATTCATGTGGGTGGGTGCCCCTTTTTCCAACTCACCTTGTGTTGCGTTTGGGTAGGGTTCATTATGTCTTAGGCCATGAGAACCATCGCTAGAACACCAAACAATATATAAGATCCATGGTCCATGGCATTAGGGTTCATGAGCCATGCATTTGACCATAAGCCAACATGAAAGCCCTATATTGGGAATTTTTGTCACCAATTTACAAGGAGGAACCATAACATAGATACGTATAGGGGGATGTTGGCTATAAAGGTTTTATATTATATAATATATATTCATTAAATTAAAAACAAAAAAAATTAAACATTATATATATATATATATATATATATATATATAATATATAATAATTAAATTTAAATAATAATAATAAAACATTGTATATATATATCCATATATAATATATAATAATTAAATAAAAAACAAAAAATAATAAAACATTAAAAAAAAAAATAATAATAGAACATTAAAAAAAACCAAAATACATATGCCAAACTCGCGCTCGCACCCATTCATTACAAACAAAATTGGGCACCCATCTACTAAATGATAAAAAAAACCCCGTCCAAGCTGGAGAAAAACCAATCCCGATTCCCATCCATACATCGACGCATTCGCTACCTAGGTGGAGATCGAGACTGAGGTCCATCCAAGAGTAATACCTACAATTGTGCAAGAGACTGTCAAGGGAGTTCTCTACCTAGGTAGAGACCGAGACCAAGACTGAGGGTCATCCGAGAGTGAGACCTATGGTTGTGCAGGAGACTATTGAGGGTGTTCGTTGCCTAGGTGGAGACCAAGACCTAGATGAAGGGTCATCTGAGATTAAGACTAACAGTTGTGCAAGAGACTGTCGAGGGAATTCACTTCTTATGTGGAGACCGAGACCGATACCAAGATCCATCCAAGAGTAAGATCTACATTTGTGCATGAGACTATCGAGGGAAAGGAGGGAATTGAGGGCCATCCTATACCGAGACCGATACCTATGCGCGAGACTATTGAGGGAAAGGAAGGAAATAATGGTATTTTATTTAATCTAACCTAACCTTTCTTTCATTACTGATATCTATCATTGTTTCATTGATTTGATCTAGGTGGATACTGATAAAAACCATTGAATACATAGTGCCCTCGGAATTTCCCATGATTTTACAAAAAAATTAACCAATGTGCCTTTTAAAAATACAACTATAAAATCATTCGTATCTTGGTGTCTTGGTTGTCCTTGGGAATTAGGCATAACTGTGATTGAGATAGACTTGCAGGGCCATTCGAGACTGAGACCGATACTGAGACTTGTACGCAATCCTATCCCTTAGAATTTCCCATGATTTTACAAATAAAAATTAAAATGCCTAAAATAAAAGCCTAAGGTGTCCCCAATAAACGTATTCTACCCAAACCCTAACCCTATACTACCCACTTGCTACATTCATCACTTAATAGAGGATAGGTTTATGTGTGAGTTTCTCATATGCTAAGTTTGAATCTACATGAATGGGGAGTTGGTTATGCATAGTGGTATAATTCTTTTTTTATCAAAATATATATCATATATAGGGCATAATAAATCCTTCAAATCGTGTTTATGAAATTAAATAAAGGTATTTATTAAATATTATTTTGTCTCAACTTTAGCTAAACAATTAAAACTTCGGCTTTTAAGCTTATTTTTAAAACAATATTTAACATTTTCCCAAGACATTGAATAGGCTCTAGCGAGGCAGATTGCAAATGTAACCTGCTATTTTTATCCAATAGTTGTGTATTAATATTCTTTTACATCTTGGAACTCTTATAACAATGGCCTGAACGGATAGAATATCTTGATTCACAAGGACAAATGCCTCCAAATCAAAGTATTCCATCTAAAGGATAGACCTAGATATTCGATATTCCAACTCTCCATAACTCGAATCCATAATGTGTTTGCATGATTCCATAGTGAATTTATCATGAGTTGGATTGGCTTATTTGACCTTAGCTTCAAACTAGGTCCTCTACCTCTCAACTTCCATATAATCCTTTGTGATGTTTCCTTGAACCTCTATAATTTCTCTCACGCACTATCACATTCATCTACGAAGTTCACTAATTATCTCTCCCATCCTAAAGTGCATCAATAGTCACAGTATTCCATGTTGGTGCAAGGAATGTTGTGAGCACTCAATGCCCCACCTTGCAAAGTTGCAATGCGTAACTGCGCAAAGAGAATGTCGATGGATTTGGAGAGTAGGAGAGGAATAATGTGAGAATAAAATTTCTCGACATTGCTTCTATAACTCGCTCCATTAATGAAAAAGGCTTGCATGGAAGAGGATAACATCTCCATTGAACTACACTTGAACTCACATTCTAGAGGTTTTTTACCCTATCCTCTTTGAATTCAAACCCATTACCTAAGGAGGAAACACTTATTATCAATCATTAGGCCTACTAAAGGAGGGTTTGATAGAATTTAACACTACCTTACTACTTCCAAAGTGCACTACAAGGAAAACACCACCTCTTCCTTCTCTACTTATAGTGGAGGCTGGAAGTTGAAGCTTTTAGAAAATGTTTTTTACTTGGTGTATTTAAACCATATTCATCACACTTGGCAATCACACCAATGCATACCCAAATGTGGTCAATGACGTTAGGTTATGCAAATTTATAATAAAATATCAATTAAAATAATTAAAAACAAACTGTATCTTTAATGTGTATTTTACCTCTAGATGCACTAGTGCATCGTGCTACATGGTTCACTAAATTATATTAAATATTAGTTTTAAAAAATCATTAAAAAAATAATACTGGTATGCATGCTAACTTACCAATCACATCAATGTTCACAACAATCATGCACACCTATGTTAGTTTGCATGCATTTGTAACAAAATAAAATGTTTAAAAAAAACAAAAAATATTACCGATGGTCCCTATGCATATAAACACACTGATTCATTATGATATATGGCACACAAAATTGGGTTTAATTTTTTTACTTGAAATATCAATAAACAAAATATTACCAATGCAACTTATAATTACACCATTGTAGTGCCAGTGCACACCATAGACACTCGCAAGGATGTAGGTTGCACAAATTGGTAATAATATATTGGTTTCAAAACAATTTGGTGCTCCATTTACCTACAAACACACTAGTGCATCAAAATATAAGCACAACAAAATAGATTTAAATATTTATTGGTTAGAAAAAAATAAATGAAAATTTAATACTTGTTTTTTCTATAAATCCACAATGGTAGAACCAAAACTCCAACTTAGTAATAGCATCGATGTGCACCAAATTCATGCTCAGTGATGGTGTGGAAAATCCCTAGAAGGAAACATTGCCTTGTAAATGTATATTGTAATTTCATAGTAAATCTGGTGGGATCAACTGGTGCAGGTGTTGTTGGTAGTACGGTTTCCGTTACACCAAAACCCACAGCTGATTGGTAAAATCACCACCACCAGATTTCAAGGCTCCATGAGAGGCGATTAGTCCCTTATCACGATACATTGGGGAGTGCTGACTACTTGCAATTTCATGCAACAATATCCCCCTTAGCGCGAGCCGAGTGTGTATCGAACTCGTGACCTGTACCTCTGATATCATTTGTTGGTAGTATGACTGTCGTTACACCAAAAACCACAAGTGATTGGTAAAATCACCACCACCAGATTTCAAGGATCCATGAGAGGCGATTAGTCCCTTGTCATGATACACCGGGGAGCACCGACTACTTGCAATTTCGTGCAATTGGTGCAACACATTAAAGAAAAGGATATTATGACTGAAAGATGAAAGAGTTCTTTGAAATCAAGATGGGCAACATGACCATTGATGAATATGAGTGAAGGTTTTTGGAATTGCTGAAGTATGTTCCATTCATCAAAGATGAGTTTGTCAAGATTCAAAGGTATCTAAGTGGACTGCTAGCTTCCATCGGTGACAAGATCCAGTATGATGACCCTACGACTATGGAATAAACTATAAGGAGAGAAAAATTATTATGTGAGTAGAAAGGAGAAAAGCCTACTTTTCAGAAGGCTTGGGAAGAATAGAAGAATTTCAAGATGGATCAGAGGAAGAAGGGAGCTAAGCCACCCTTTTTCAGAAACATTCCTTAAGGAAAACCATCTTTTAAAGAGCCCAGGAAAGCTAAAGTGGGTGGGAAAATGCCAAGACAACCACCTATGGAATGTTGGGGTTGTAAAGGAAACCATAGGTACAAATATTCCCCCCATAGAAATGACAAAGTGAGAGTTGTCCACAATGTTCAGCAGGTTGAAATAGTGGAGGACATGGGAAATAGAATACCAAGAATCTACACATCCATGGACAACAAGCAAGCAGAATATCAGTCACACATGATTGAAGTGGAAGGTATGATCAACAACCATGACTTTACTATTTTAATTGATTCAAGGGCTATTCATAGTTATATAGATCCTAGAGTGGTGGAAAGTTTTCAATTGTCGAGAAGAAAACATGAAAAATCTTGGTTAGTGGAGATGGCTACAGGAACCAAGAGAAAGGTTACGGAATTGGTTAAGTCCTATCCAGTGGACATGAATGGACAAAACACAAGGGTTGAATTGAACATTATGCCTTTAGGTTCTTACGACTGTCTAGTTGGGATGGATTAGTTGGACTAGCACCATGCCATCTTGGACTGTTGTAATAAGGTATTCACTTTCCTGGATGAGGAAGGAAATAGGAAAACAGTCCAAGGAATTCCTAGAGTTGTTGCTATCAGAGAAATCTCAGCAATGTAGCTGAAGAAGTGCTACAGGAAAGGTTGTCAATTATTTGTAGCTCACTTGGAATCACCTGAGGATAAGGTGTCAAATATCGGAGACCATGCAGTACTAAAGGAGTTTGAATATGTATTCTAGGAGGTACTAGGACTACCCCTGAAGAGATATATTAATTTTTTTGTAAACTTGATGCTTGGAGCAACTCCAGTATCAAAAGATCCTTACAGAATGAGTACACCAGAGATGAAAGAACTGCAATTGCAGCTTAAAAAGATTTTGAAAAAAGGGTATATACACCCAAGTGTGTCACCTTGGGAGCCCCAATCCTGTTCCTAAAGAAGAAGGATGGAACATTGATATTGTGCATCGATTTCAAACAGTTGAACAAGGTGACTGTAAGGAACAAGTATCCTCTACCAAGGATCGATGATCTCTTTGATCATTTGAAGGATGCTAGGATATTTTCAAAAATTGATCTCAGGTTAGGGTATCACCAAGTAATAATAAAGGATGAAGACATCAACAAGACTGCCTTTAGAGTAAGGTATGGTCATTATGAATTCACAGTGGTGCCATTTGGGTTGTCAAATGCACCCGTTGTTTTCATGTGTTTAATGAATGGTGTATTAAGGGAATATCTAGAAAAGTTTGTCATAGTATTTTTGGATGAAATCCTCATGTATACCAAGTTAGAGGAAGAGCATGAGCAACATCTGAGGATGAAGCTACAAGTTCTAAGATAGCACCAGTTGTATGTCAAGTTGAGCAAGTGCTTGTTTTATCAAAATCAAATCCATTACTTGGGGCATATCATTTCAAAGGATGGGATAGTCGTGGATTCTGAGAAGATAAAATCCATCAGAGAATGGTCAGCGCCAAAGAATGTGACAGAATTCAGATACTTTATGGGTCTAGATGGCTATTACAGAAGGTTCATTGCAGGGTTCTCAACGATATCTCACCCTATAACTTCTTTGAAAAGGAAGGAGAAGAATTTTCAGTGGACTGAAGAATGTGAGAGAAGATTCCAAAGATTGAAGCAGTTGATAACCAGTGCTCCAATCCTAAGGATTGTAGATCAGAATGAAGATTTCGTAGTGTTTATAGATGCATGGAAAGAAGGACTGGGAGGAGTCCTCAACCTAAATGGATTTGTAATAAGTTATGAGTCCAGGAAACTGAAAGAGCATGAAAAGAACTATGCAACTCATGATTTGGAGTTGGCATCCATAGTGCATGCTCTAAGGAAATGGAGGCATTACCTCATGAGAAGGAGGTTTGAACTAAGGACAGATCATAAGAGTCTAAATTATTTGTTTGATCAACTAACCTTGAATGATAGTAAGAGTAGGAGGTTGGAGTTTCTTTGTGAGTATGACTTTGATATCAAGCATATCAAAAAAAAAGAAAACAAAGTGGTTGATGCACTCAGTAGGAGATTGCATGAATTGCATGCTACGACCATTAGCATGTACCAAACTAATATTAAAGGCATAAATTCAGAGGCTACAAATGAAAATTTGTAGTATAGGGATTTGGTAGCAAAGCTACAACAAGGTAAGATGTCCCAGAAAGTGGAAAATTATAAATTAGAGGCTGATGGAATACTTCTGTACAAAAACAAAGTTTATGTACCTAATGTACAGGACTTGAAACTTGTGATTTTGAATGAAATGCATAATGTTCCTTATGTTGGGCACCCTAGATATCAAAAAACTATGGCAACAGTCAAGAGCCATTACTTTTGGCCAGGTATGAAGAGAGATATTGATAAATACATCACCACATGTATGGAGTGTCAGAAGGTTAAATCCGAGCACAGGTACCCAACAGGGTTGTTGCAGCCTTTACCAATGTCCGAGTGGAAGTGGGAGGTATTGAAAATGGATTTCATCATAGGATTGCCCAGAAAAAGCAAGCAACATGATTCAATCATGGTGGTGGTGGAAAAGATTACGAAAGATGCCCATTTTATTCCATTGAAGACTACCCACAAAGAAACTAATGTTAACTAAGGGAGTAACCAGGGAGAAAATGAGTTCCTACTCTGTTTCAATTGGTCTTCAAGCATGAAGATGAAGATGAGAAATTTTCAAGGTCCAAGAAGGATCATATTCTAGAATATAAAACAATGGTCGAGTTGTTGAGATTAGTCTCCAAGTGGGAGATTGTTGGTTGTGGAGCCTGATTATCTTCCTAATTCAGAGGTCTTTGTTTTCATTCATGTTTATACCCCATGAATAATTTACACCCAAAAAGAATGTACACCACCATGTGGGGGAGTGCAAGGGAGGTTACCCCCTTGTGGGGTTCAGGGGAAAGCGAGCCCTCGGCTGGGGTTCAGGGGCGAATCCCCAGAAGGAAACATTGCCTTGTAAATGTATATTGTAATTTCATAGTAAATATGGTATGAATGAGATGAAACCACATAGGTGCCATATTTCCTTTGACCAATGATGACTGAAGAGCTTCATAAGGGCATAGCTTCCAATCCAGAGCTCAAATTTGATGGTAACAGTCATTGGAAAGCTCTTGACGAGATAAACTTGAAGGAGATATTGAAAATAGGATTTGAGATGATTGATAAAAGTGAAATCTTATGCCCCATCCCTTAAAAAGGTACTTAGGGGTCAGGTGTGTTAGAAAGTGGTATCAGAGTAGGAAATAACACTTGGCATGCTTGGGCTGACGAAAGAGTCAAGTGATTTTTTCTTCTTTCTTAGAAAACTTTAAGGGAGAGGTCATCTTGCCCTACCCTATCTAGTAGAGAATGATTCAATCACATGCCTCTATGGGTCAGAGAATAGTCATAAGACTAGTTTACCTAGTCTAGGATGAGTCTATTGAGAGTATTACTACCGTATGGAAATTATCTGCATAAGTTCCTTGAGGAGAAGGATGCAGAGTAAAATTCAGTTGGGATTTTACCCAACGATATTGAATAATGCTAGACTATGGTAAAAGAATCTTGTCATTTCTTTTGGAGAAATGATATCTAGTCCTACCAAAGTGGGATTATGTCAAGGAGAATTAATAATAAAACCTGGATGCAAATGGCATAAACCCGTTTTAAGGACTACTTGAGTCCAGAAGGAAAATGGACTGAATAGGTGGCAAGAATTTCCTAAAAAGTGGTCTTATGAAGCCTCTATTAATTAAACATGTGGATTAAATGAAGGATTTGGAATTGGGACAACAATCCTCCATGTCTAGAGGCATTATCGAAGTAGCTGAGATCAACCTACTTGACCTGTTATAACTGAAAATATTCTTGCTGGGGTAATCCATCTTTGTAAAATAAAAGAAGTCATAAGGACTGAGAATGAACCACATGGAAGAAGTGAAATGACATGAACACATTCAAAATCTCATGGTTGTTCTAGGGAAGTGTGTATCCCTATTAACGTAAGGGAATGTCTAAGAAAGAGGAATGGGTCTGGTGACCATTTTCTGAAGAGTGAGAACATGTGCAACTCTCTGGATCTTAAGGCAACTGAGAAACAAAGTTGTTTCTGGGTGAAAGAATTGTTGGGAAACATTTTTCTAATCAAGTTGATAAACAACGCTACATAAATATGGAGTGATTGAGTGAGAAATCACAACAGTCTCCCTTGTTTTGTAGATAGAAAACTAATCTGCCAAAATTATTGTGGGAGGAGGAGAGTGACCTTCATCCCTGAATGTTGCTGAACATAAAGAAGAATTATAGGTGTAATGGTTAAGGATTGATCTACTTTTACAACCTATATTCTATTTTAATGAGAATAGGCAAAACAAATATAACCTCTACAAAAGTTTAAAAGGAAAGAGATGGACTTCCTACCCAAGAATAATTATGATCTATAGATACTTTGGAGTTCTGTATTAAAATACTTCGTTAGTAACATACTTCAAAAATTGTACTTGGGCTTGAAGGAAATATTCCAAATGTTATTAGACATTAAAATTCATTATAAATGAGGTAGAATGGTTAATGAAATGTTGATCCTGAATGTGGTAAGGGAAGTGTTGGAGCACTTCTAAATGACCAATGGGTCATATTGACATCCAGAGGTAGATGGTATCCATATAAGGTATGACTTGATATGCTCAAGTAGTGGTGAGAGGTAATATAGAAAAGGATTCCCTTGATAAAAATATATGTTAACAAAAACTGGTTTGAATCATAAAAGAGAAGCTTGATAAGTTGTCTTTTTTCCTTGCACACTATTGGAGTTTCCCAGATAATACTTTTGGGATGTTCAATAATTTCATAATACCAGAGGAAATAATACTTTCTTAATGGTTGTTGTCATATTGGAAGAGGGACATAGTTATGACTGTCTTTTAAACTTTCCATGTGGATATTATGTGAATGATTGCAAGCTCTCAATTGAGATGGAAGCCTAGTGTTGAGCGTCTTTGTGAGACTTGTTATGATAATGACAGTAGGATCCTTAGGAGAAGGTTCTGGAAGTATGATATGTCCAGGTGTATGAATTACATGGAAAAGGGGCCAACAATGAGCATGTATGATGAATGTTTAACTGTGTTTATTTATTCCCGAGTGCATGAATTTAATGCATCGTAAGGGTGCTTCATATAAGGACTCATATTTGTTAGAATATAGAATATGGTGTGCTCGTTTTACCATTGACGATACCCTCGTCACCCAACCATAGGACAAAGCCACCCTCCGAGCACCTTAACCTTGACTGAGAATTCCTCCGGAAGCAAACCCTAGGCTAGATAGCCAAACAAAGGGTAGCTCACCTTTCCCCAAGGTTAGTGAATCACAAAAGATTGATCAGATAGTCTAAACCCTAGACAAGATATAGTCCAAGCTCATACTGAAAACTAGCTGCTACTACAGTTGCACCTGCAGTCGTGCACCAAACTGGGAACTGCAGTGCACACCAAACTGGGAACTACAATTCTAAGATGTTGTCAAATGAGAACTGGCGCTCTGTATTTATACTGGTTCTACCAGATTTGTTGGGGCCGACTTCTCCTTTTAGATATGTGTCTGTTCAATATATTATTATTATTTTTGGATGACTTCTTCTCTTGGAGGCTAATAACCTAACATAAATTATCTTCTTGATCCGACAAGACTTCTAGGGTTATTAGCCAACTCATTAGGGTTTTATCTTGCTTTCTAGAGTCTTCTATTCTCATCAAGTTCACATGTGGAGGTAAATACCTCCTACAACTACCATACTATTAACACTCCCTCCTAGCTAGGGAGGTATTTACAGGTAATGGACTTGAGCACAAAACATACCATTTACCCGGTAGCATCAATATAGTCATCTAGACTATTTCATGACTAGATCATGAGCATCACCATCACCATCAGTTGCATCATCTCTCGAAACCATACTTCATATGAGTAATTAGACATGATGATAAATAAGTCACTCACACCATAGAGTGATACAAGAGTGACTCTTATAATCTAGAGGAATAAATGCTCTGAACCAATTTCTTGTCTGGAAAATCTTTGTTCATCATTTGTCTGGATGGTGATTATTTCCAATAAACTGTTGATAGTCTTCAAGGCAGTTATAACAAAAAATAGAACACAAATGTGTCTATCCATAGTAGTACATGACTACAATTTAGTGGTTCACTACCACACTAAGTAACACACAAGTACTTGATCAACAACATATGGTTACGAACAGTGGAACATATCCACCATAGTAGTCCTCATTTACTGTCATACAGTCTTCATAACAAACATCTAATAGCAACCTGCACATAAACAATGTTATGATATAAACTGATTTGTCTGGGCCAATCTTTCACTCACATCTATGAGCTCTGAAAGAATATCTGCATCAAAATAGTGGAACATATCCACCATAGTAGTATATCTCTACTGTCTGGAGATAGGTAGTCTCCATAACAATCATTTGATGCCATCCTGCACAAAAAATATTGTTAAAAATAAATTGAATCATCTGGGCCAATCTTTCACTCATGTTTGTGAGATTTGAAAGAATATATGCCCTCATCAGCAATGGGCTATCTACCCTATTCTTCTGAAACAAGGAAGAAGGATTGTTTCTATTTTTTAAGCCTGGACCATTCCTCACCCTGGGCCATTCTTCCTACACTAGTCAAAGTGCACCCTAGACAGAATGTATAAACCCTAAGGAATGTTTGGACCATTCCCCACCCTGGGCCATTCCTCCTACATTAATCAAAGTGCACCCTAGAGAGAATGTATAAACCCTAAGGAATGACTGTCCTGGACCATTCCCCACCCTAGGCCATTCCTCCTACACTAATCAAAGTGCACCCTGGAGAGAATGTATAATCCTAAGGAATGTTTGTCCTTGATTGCTGAGCCTGGACCATTCCCCACCCTAGTTCATTCCTCCTACACTAATCAAAGTGCACCCTGGAGAGAATGTATAACCCTAAGGAATGACTGTCCTGACCATTTCCTCTATTAACCACAAGATGAAAAGATTGTCCTGCATCAACCTCCAAAACAAACCATTCCTCATGTTAACCACAATGAGAAATCGTTGTCCGGTGAGGTGGGCCAGTCTTCTTGAGTAACCCTCAAGAAGAGAGACCACCCTAGACCACTCCCCATGTTAACCACAATGGGAAGTCACTTTCTATGATACATTAGCAATCAGACTACTTTCCATGTTAACTACAATGGAAAGTCATTGTCCGTCAGAAATCTCAATCCACTTTCCGAACAGGAAAGCATCTGTCCAAGATGGACTATTTTTCAAATTTAAGAATGAATGTCTTCAATAATGTTTTCAGTGCTCCCGCCTAACTTGGAGATTCATTTCTTCCTTTTTCAATAAGAAGGAAGTTGTTTCCATGAGCTCCAGCTTGAGTACGCAAACTCTTTCATCTTGGATAGAAGTTTTACCAAAATGTCTGCTTATCTGCTCATCTGTGGAGATATGTGTTGGAGAATGATTTTCTCCTTTCTGAACTTCATCATGGATAATGTAATGCTTGATTTCAAATGTAATTTAGTCTAGAACATTGTGAAGGCTTCATGTAGATATGAACAATAGAGTATATCATAGTTGGAAAGCTGGAACATATTCATGTGGCACTTCTTCTGTCATCATGAGATCTAATCTACTGAGTAGTCATATTGATGTTATAGGAAATCTTCACCACGCTTCTGCTATGAACTGGAGGTTCTCTACCAAGTTATATTCTTCTTATCTGCATACAAGAGTCTCTTTCTGGTATACCTCAAGTTCTTGAGATTGCTCTTCATACGCTCTTTATTCAATTTCTTTGGAGAACATTATTTGCATTCATTTGATGTAGAATTCCGACTCATGGATGTCGCAGATGATACAACGACTCATGTAGTGATATGTCTGGTGTAATGGAACAAGTAATCATCATAGTATTCTCCCTCCATATGGGAGAACCTCTGGTTCTAGATCTTGTAATGCTTTTATTCATAAGTCTTCCATACACTGTTCTTCATCACGACTTTCAGTTCTTCTTCTTGATTGCTTCTAGTGAGTTCATATCAGGCTGGTAATCTTGTGATTCTTGATAAAATGACTGGTTGTTCTAGTTCCTCTTTCTTTCTTGGAATCCTCATGTTATTCTTCATGTTTTTCTTTAGCTCTTGGGTCCATGGATTTTCTTATAGATTCCATGCCCTAGATATTCCACTTCTTCCCTTCATCATAGGATCACAAATTTGGATGGAAAACCAAGAATACTTTAAGGCTTGTCTTCGAAGAAGTCTTCTTCTGTAGTTGAACTGAGCACGTACTGTCTTTCATGGCTGCTACCATGGATATATATGTATTTCATCATCTCCAATGGATCATAGGATTATCTCCCTCCTAATCCTTGCTTCATGTATAAATGCATGTAGTCGACTTCCTCCATCTAACAGAGTCCGTGCTTCCATCTGCATCCTTATTGTCTTCTGCAATATATAATTTGTTCTCTTGTCTAATAGAGTCCACACTTCCATCTGCATCCTTATTTTCTTATGCATTATATAATAGAGTCCATGCTTCCATCTGCATCCTTATTGTCGTCTACAATATATAATTTGCTTCTAGAGTCCATGCTTCCATCTTGCTGTTTTTATACAAAATCGTCATAAGTCTTTTTCCAGTTTCCTCTCGATTACTGACTTCTTTCTATCTTTGCTTCTTCTAAGACTCTTCATGATTGATTTGGCTTATCTTGCAATAGCTCATGATTTGTATTTCATTATTTCATGTGTATTATATAATGATATCTCTTTTTCATCTTGTTTGTTCTTCCATAGGTATAGTTCTTCTTGGAACACATTATCTTTCTAAGAGATAGATATACAATATATGTACATAAAATGAGAAGAGTGTTGTTACCTTTTAGAAGAAGAAGTATCTTCCATCTTTCTTAGTCTTCTTTGTAGGTTCCTTTTCTTCGGCAACTGATGCTTCATGTTTCTCTTTCCTTTTCTTTAGCTCGGGACACTGACTCTTGTAGTGACCATACTTTCGACAGTTGAAGCATTGCACTTCTGAAATGTATTTCTCTTGGTTTGGCTTCCTCCTTGAACCAAAATTCCTTTTGTTCTTGAAGTTCTTGAATCTCGTTGTGAAGGCTTGATCATCGTACTTCTTTTGGGGTTTCTCTTTTGCATTGATCCTTGATTCTTCTTGAGCACAACAAGTCAAAAGTTCTTCAAATGTCAGGTACTCCTTTCTTGTGTTCATGCTTGTGGAAAATGCATCCCATGTCTTGGGAAGACCATTGAGTACTATGTTCACCAATTCCTTATCTGAAGTGATCTCTTCAATAGATTATAGTTGATATATTTACTGGGAGATCCTTACAAAGTATGATGTTATGCTATCATCGTCATTCATCTTCATGTTACAGAGCTCATTCTTCAGACTCATAACTTGTCCAATGTTTCTGACTGAGAAGAGATTTGTTAGGGCATTGTACATATTATTCGATGAGTCAAGATGGGAGATGTAGGGTATCAAGTGGTCTTTTATGGAATCCACTATGCTACTCATGGAATTGATGTCAACATCTTTGAAATTCTCCATAGTTGCAACGTTCCACAATTCCTTCTCTTTTCCTTCTTCAAACTCTGGCTTCACGATCTTTCCTTTCACGATATCCAACATTTTATTCTTGGCAAGGATGATTTCAATCCTTATCTTCCATGCTCTGAATTTAGAGGCTCCATCTAACTTGTTCTCATACTTCATAGAGTTCATCATGTCTTGCTTGACTTGGTCAAACCCTAGATTTGACCAGAAATTCAAACTTCACGTCTTGGCTTTCTGAGAGTACTAGGAGATGCACTGGGCTAGGGCATACTAATCTATCTGGAGATTAGGTCAATACATTCACTTAAGGTGCCTCAACAAGAGGTTTAGGGTTTCTACAACTACACCTGCTAGTAACCCTAGCTGCAGTGTCTTGGAAGCTGCTTCTGCTAGTAACCCTAGAGACAGTTCCTCAGGGAGCTCAATATCCTAGTGGCTATATTTCTTTCCAGTGTTTAGACTGAATGAAGGAGGTGTGGGCCCATAACCTGTTAGAATATAGAATATGGTGTGCTCATTTTATCATTGATGATACCCTCGTCACCCAACCATAGGCCGAAGCCACCCTCCGAGCACCTTAACCTTGACTGAGAATTCCTCCGGAAGAAAACCCTAGGCTAGATAGCCAAACAAAGGGTAGCACACCTTTCCCCAAGGATAGTGCATCACAAAAGATTGATCAGATAGTCCAAACCCTAGCTAATAGATAGTCCAAGCTCATACTGAAAACTAGTTGTTGCTGTAGCTACACTTGCAGTCCTCCTCCACATGTGCGCACCAAACTGGGAACTGCAGTGCGCACCAAACTAGGAACTACATTGTGCACCAAACTGGGAATTGCAATTCTCAGGTGCTGTCAAATGAGAACTGGTGCCCTGTATTTATATTGGTTCTGCCAGATTTGTTGGGGCCAACTTATCCTTCTGGACATGTGTCTGTTCAATGTATTATTATTATTTTTGGTTGACTTCTTATCTTGGAGGCTAATAACCTAATATAAACTATCTTCTTGATCTGACAAGACTTCTAGGGTTATTAGCCAACTCATTAGGGTTTTCTCTTGCTTTATGGAGTCTTCTATTCTCGTCAGGTTCACACGTGGAGGTAAATACCTCCCACAGCTACCATAATATTAACAATATTAATACCGAATAGATGTGAATGAATGATGATAAACATGCAAATGATGCACATGTGTCATATATGAGTGAAATGTAAGGAAAGAATTGCCCTTGCTAATATTGAATGAATACCATGGATGCATGGTTGACTCCATTCTGAAGATTCATGAAAGTTTGTTTTTGAATGATAGCTTACGGGGAATGTTCCCCATTCCCTAAGGAAAGGCTAGTATAAATAGACAAAAGAGTAAATGAGCAAGGATGCTATGTTGTCATGATAGGAGGAACCATGATTATGCCTTTGAGGATTGCATGAGAATGATTGTGAACAATCATGAGTTGAAAGATTTTAAAGTAAATATGTATGTGATCTGTGAAATATACATATGGTAGCTACACATAGGCTTATTATTATTCATGTGGTTAAGTACATCATCGATGTAAGTTCACAAAACAAGGAATATGTGTTGATAAATAAGCTAGATGCATAACAAAGATGCATGTTTATATTCCTTATGGAATGTTTGGTAAACAACTGAAGATAACTCAAGGTTGACGCCATCAAATATAGTAATGGATATGAAATAAGGAACTTGCATGCCAAAGGAGTTTCCTGGGGAGGAGCTATGTGAAGACTCTGTAAGCAAAACATATTCACAACATTAATGATTGTTGAGAAATGGGCAGTGNTATATATATATATATATATATATATATATATATATATATATATATATATATATATATATATATATATATATATAAGAATCCTAGATTACATTCTAAAACTAAATGTATGCATGGAATACTAACAAATGAATGTTATCCATTTTGATAATTGAATGGTAATGTGCAGAATGCACAGGTTCATGATTCATTGTGAACAAAAGGTTTGTTGTTGTAGCATGTTGAATTACCAAGAATGTTGAGGTGAACCTAACAAACACTTCTCAAGGAAAAGAGCATGGAGATCACAATAAGAAGTATATTTCATAAGAAAAGAAGGAGAAAAGGAGGAACACTTTTCTCACCCTAAAAACTTTGAATTGTTTAATAGAGTTGTAATCCTCAGAAGAGCAGTTGTGGGAACAAGTACAACTAGAAAAAGGGAAAATGAATAAATAATCATATTTAAATGAATATGCTTGGTCAAACCCTATTAAATAAAGGCAGTTAGACCCTGGAAAATAACTCATCTAGACAAAAAGTTGAAGATTGTGTAGGAGTTTGACGAGGGAAGATTTCCTTGACTCATTTCTTGTTGTTTATTGTAATTCTCTCGTATGCGAGACTGATTTAATGATGCGGGTAAATGTTTTGACACCATAGTGATTATGGTTGTATGATTTTAAAAACAATTGAGAAGTGTTTATGTTGCACTAATGAAAACATTAAGGATAATGTGATGAAGTGAATAAAGATATGCTAGGACATATCTAAAAATGTTTTATTGATTGGAATGCTATGATACATGCATTTTTATTTTTACATGACGACCAATATAATTGTGATATATGTCATGTGTAGAAATAAATTGAAATTGTTGGGAAAGACAGTTACCAATGGTAGAAAACCTCAAGAAGAGGATGAATGCGAGAGGGATGTTGTTGAAAGATTGTTGAGGGGACTTTGGGAGCCCCATGAAGCACTACTGATGAGGTAAAAATTAGAAAAGAAAAAAAAGGTGCTAGCAACTAGAACAAGTATAAACATGTTCTTGCATGTATGGCATAAGGTATGAATGGATTTGGTAAGAACCCCTTCTGAAAGGATTTCATTATCTTACTGATAGGCCAATAATTTTGAGTGGTTATTGTATGCCATTGCTACCCAAGCAGGGTAAGATTTAGGAAAGAATAATATGAACAATGGAGAGAGGAATTCTATGCCAGTCAATGATGAGTTATAACACTTGAAATAAAATGCATGAGAATGGAGTACCATGTTTACAATGATCAATATATGGAGATTGGGAATAAAGGTGCTCATAGTTATCACATTACATGGAATGAATTGAGGAAATGCATATTGCATATGAGGGAAGACAATAGATTGCCTAGTAAGGAAGGAGGACCTTCCAATACTCTACTTGAATTGTAGAGGTATTAAAGAAAAGATAAGTTGGGTGGCCATAAGTGTTGGCCCCCTGGTTACTAATGAAGGAAGAATTCTTGGGTGCATTCAAGAGAAAATTTTAATTTCATATGTACTGATTTGGGATCGTGATCAGCCTGTAGCAGGTAGCATAGTCCTGATGTAAGAATGAATGAGAATGATTAAATCTTATGGATAAGAGGTTGGCTGAGCTCCAACACACCATGACAAGGTGATTTCCATAAGTGTTAAAAAATTAAACCCATTTTAAGGGAACATTGGGTATGAATGTAGCCATGAATATTGACACATGGATTAAAGTCATTTCACAATTAAAATTGCATTGGGAAAATTTAGTGTGTTGAAAGGATACATACATAAATAATGATATTTATTTTTTCCTTCCACCCTTGAATAGATGAAAATGACTTGGATTGATAGTATGCATCATTTTGAAAATATAATGTGCATGGAAACTACCAATTTGTTTGGCTGAGGAATGTTGAAATTACAAAAAGAAAAGGGTCTTGGATATGGAAGTTTTGTAAGACCATAAGGAATACCAATTGGTTTCTAAAAAAAAATTCCATGGAAAGGAAATTCCCATACTTGTTAATCTAGTTCCTATGCAAAACAAATCTGAAAATAAATGTGGAATTTGGAAATCTGTGGGTGATAGATTTGCAAGAAAAATTTGAATTTGAAATTGATGATACTATCTGATAAGTTTTGTATGTGAGACAAAAAATATCTATATAGGAAGGAAAGGTGAAGGTTGTCAAGTTGGAAAGCATGAAAAATGATACTGTTGAGACAAGAGAACCCTATGGTAAGCCATGATCACCCTAGAATATGTTTTGTTGTGGTAACAAAAGCCGAAGGGATGCCTCAGAAGAGAAATTATGAGGGATGCCTCGACTATAAGGCTCAATGAAGTATTTAGAACTATTCATGTGTGAGAAATCCTTGGAAAGGAAATATGGATCGCCCGAGGGACTTTATAGCAAACAAGGGTATGCCTGAGGGTGAGTGAGACATTGATAATTCTCATAAGCTATTGATTGGGATCATGCACACAATGGGTGTGTCCAAAAAAAAACCAGTGAGCCAAGATAACAAGTGAACCATGTCGATGCAAGTCCAAAAACTTCACAGATAAGTATTGTGATAGATTATGAAATTTTACTCTTGAATTTTGAACAATAGTAAGATTGTTTCGCATGAAATTGTGATTAATATGATTTTTTTCCAAAATTATTGAAGGAAGGTGACAAAGGCCAAGGGTCTAGAAAGGACCTGACCAAGAAAGAGGATTGAGATTTTTGAAGCAGCTAAATGACAATGGCATGACATGTGTTACTGAGAAACAACACCGAGGAAGATGTTCCTTTTTAAGGGGGAGGGGATTGTAATACCTCTACTTCCCCCAACTTGTAATTAATCATTAATTATGATTACCATGATATGGCATGTGAACAATGTAAATGTATTATTGTTTATATTTCCAATAACTGACTGTGGGGGTGAAGCCTTGGAGTATTGACCATGATATCACTGGAGGAAAGAGAGGAAACTGTAGAGATGGTTCATTATGTTAAAATGGGCCAAATTCTCTTTATTGAAATAATAAGCCTCATCCTGATCCAAAGGAAAAATTAGTTAATGAAAGAAGGATTGGTGGCTCAAAAACAAACTACCCCCATGAATGGAAGCATGGAGAGTCTAGCTAAGTATACAAAAAACTGTCATCCCGAAGTACCACAGAATGCAGTTTTTCTATAGGCCTAGACTGACTGGATTTCCTTCTAACAGAAGGAATGAGACATGTCCAGAATCTCCCTGGGGAAAAAAGGAGAGGGCATGTAAGAGAAGTAGGATACCATTCATAAATAGGAAGAGTGCTCGAAGCTCTCTAGCTGAGGAGAAGAAATGAAGCATTAAGTTGTTTTGGTTAAAGGGAGAGAACAAGAAAAAGGATCTCTGAGAATTTGCATAAAATATGACCTGAGCATAAGGTCGTGAGATTAATGATGAGGGAGCATATGATAAACCTTTCAAAAGCTATAACAATGAAAGAACCTCTACGAAACTGCAAAATTTCCCTAGTGATATCATGGCTTGGCACAAGGGTGGCCATAGCTCTAAGAATAAATGCCTCTGAGACTACGGTTGGGTGGAAAGGAGAACACCCATAGTCAATTCGTTGGTGATCAAATGTAATATATAATTATTTTATATACCCTATGTACTAGAATTGAAATGAGTGGTTGTATATCTGTGTCTATGACTGAAATTTGCATTGCATGATTAATATTAGTAATTCTTATTGTTCTTCTGTGAACCCTTGCATTTGAATGGTTTATGTTTTCCTCTTCTTAGCAGCAAGAGAACTGTTAGACATGGGCCTTCAAATGAAATTAGGAATAGGATTATGGTTTCTATGCTGGTTGGAAAATCCTTAAGGGAATTTTCCTAAGTATTGATTTTGTAATGTAAGAGTCCGGGAAGACTTCGCTCGAATGTTTCAGTCTCGTTGATCCCTCAAAAATACCTTTCCCTATTTTAGAACTTAAGTTCTATGAATGGAAGGTGATTCCTTAAAACCATTTTTCCAAGACACCATAGGCTCATTCCCATGTCCTTAACCAATTCTTGGCTAATATTTATGAGTGTATCCTCTGGAGCTTGACAAAGTTCCATAGGACTGGGTCCATGGAACCCTTCGCTACACTAGAAAAGGAGCTAAGTATTTTGGGAATTCGGGAGTACGGAGCTTCGGGGTGAATGAAAATTGCAACACCCAAATGCACCGAAGGATAACTGTCGGATTGGTAACTTGATTACCAATACAAAATTGGCGGTAATTTACCTGTCATCATGGGATTCATCCCCTTGTTAAACCCAAATCCACTTCTCGGTCGCGAAGTAACGAGAGCCATAGATCTGAGGCCATTCATGATATTCCATGACCATTGGATCTATGTCATGGTAATTCAACATTGACCTACTTTGGGAGAAAAAGAGTGTTAAATGGGAAGAACCCCCAAACACCGAGGTCACAAAGCGACAAGGACCATTGATCCAAGGATGCTTTGGTATCTCTCCTGACCGTTGGATCTGTCAGGTATGTGTTATATTCTTTGCATGTGTGGGTGTGGGCGCGTCAGATTCGACAACTGCATATGACGATCCCTCTATTAGTGCGTCATAAACTTCCTAGGGGGGTCCCATGGGGGCAAGGTATGCCCCCCCTGGTTACGTACAATGTTTGGGACAACACCCCAAAAAATTATTTTCGACGGTTTTTGCTATTTTTAGAGGATTTTGCTAGTTTTTGTGGTTTTTTAAATTAATCCCGAATTAAGGGATTAGGATTTTGGTATCTACGAAATACCTAAAAAAATTGTATATATTGTATGGTGAATGGTGAAATTCGATATAATGAATATTAGAGAGGTTTTCCCCAATTGAGGGTTTCCAGTATAAATCTTTGTGTACTATGTGTATGAGCCATTGATTAAATTATGTTTTTCTTAAGAATCTATATGCATTGCTTTACTTCATAGGTTTAAAAATTACATGTGGTATAAGAGCTCATTTTTGGCTTCAGAGGGACACCTTTGTTGTTGAGGGTTTGGCTTGGTCTTGAAAAATCAATTTTATCTTGGGTCAGTGATAAACCTGGTTTTAGTGGGAGATTTTGAAGTGGTTATTCGAGTGTATAAAGAGGAATGGTGATCTCTTCTAGAATCAAGATAGATAAGTTCAACGGTAAAAAAATTGAGCTATGGAAGCTCAAGGTGAAGGACCTTCTTGTAGACAAAGAACAATGGATCGATGTGGGTCCTGGTACACAGCCTACTAGTATAGAGCCTACTAACACATAGATGACTGGTACATAACCTACTAGTACAAAAACTACTAGTACACCACCTAGTGGTATGTCAAAGGAAGATTGGGAGAAGTTGGACAAAATATCAAGGAGTATTATTTGACTCTGCCTGGCAGATTCGGTGTTTTTGAATGTCTCTGGAGAATCTACAACCAAGGAAATATGGAATAAGATAGGGAATTTGTATCAATCAAATTCCCTGGTAAACAAGTTGTTTCTTCGAAAGAAGTTGTATCATCTTAGGATGGAAGATGGAGATTCTATGACAGAACATCTAAATGCCTTTAATTCTATGGTAAGTCAACTTGTCTCTGTTAATATTACGATTTCATAAGAAGATAAGTGTATTACTTTGTTATGTTCTTTTCCAGACTCTTGGGATAATCTGGTTGTAGCAATTGGTAGTACCACTCAATCTACATTGAAGTATGAGGATGTAGTTTCATCCTTGTTATTTGAAGAGATGAGGCAGAAAAGAATGGATAGTCATAACACAGATGCTTTATTTGTAAGAGGTCGTACCCAAGATAGGAATCTCGGTAAGCCTTCGGGTGGGAGATCTAAATCTATAGGTAGATCTAAGTCTCTAGGAAAATCTTTGAGGAAATGCTGGAAGTGTGGTAAAACAGGGCATTATAAGAAAGATTGCAAGTCTAATAAGGTTGAAAAACTAAAGGGATCTGATAGTACCTCTTCCACAGAGGAAAAAGCCATGATGTATGGTTGATCGACTGAGGTGCGTCATACCATACGACTCCTCACAGGGAGTGGTTCCCTTAATATGAAAAATATGATGGTGGTGATGTATTCTTAGGAGATTAATCGACAACAAAAATCATGGGACGTGGAAGGGTTAAGTTTCTGCTAAAATATGGAAGGATTAGAACTCTCCTTGAGGTTCTGCACATTCCAAAACTATCCAGGAGACTAATATTTGTAAGTAAGTTGGATGATGAAGGAGTGGATACTATATGGGAAATGGCACTTGCAAGATGGTACAAGGAGCAATGTTGTTGATGAGGGGAGTTCAGTGTGGAACTCTGTACAAGTTGTTGGGAATCACTTATACTAATGGGTGTAACAGTTTTGTTGTCCCTGAGCAGAGAAATGAAGGAGAAAAGACCAATATTGTCCTTGAAAAGAAGACCATGTTGTGGCATCAAAGACTAGGGCATATTGGAGAAAAGGGCCTTCGAACAATACACGGTAAAGGTATGGTTGAAGGCATGTCTAATTGCACTCTGGATTTTGATTTATGTGAACATTGCATATATGGTAAACAAAATCGAGTAAGATTCCCATTTGGTGCTACAAGAGCAAAGAGGATCTTATAGTTGATACACATTGATGTGTTTGGACTTGTTCTTGTTCCATCCCTACGTAAATTTGTGTATTATGTTTCATTCATAGATGATTTCTCAAGGAACACATTGATTTATTTTCTTATAAAGAAATCTGAGGTATTTGATAAATTTAAAGAGTTTAAGGCCCTGGTAGAAAATCAGACAGAAAAGAAAATAAAGGTACTGAGAACGGATAATGGTGGATAATTCTGCGGAAATGAATTCGAAGAATTCTGTAAGAAGTGTGGTATAGAGAGGCAGAAGACTACTCCATAAACTCCTCAATAGAATGGAGTTTTGGAAAGGATGAACATGACATTGATGGAAAAATCAAGGAGCATGCTTAGCGGTGTCAAGTTAGGATAGGAATTCTGGGTAGAGGTAGTGGGTACAACATGTTACCTCGTCAGTCGATCACCTTCATCAGCGTCGGATTATAAAAATCCACACGAGGTATGGACTAAAAAGAAACCATATCTTCAACATCTTAGAGTGTTTAGTTTTGATTCTTATGTACATGTTCCAAAGGAAAATAGGAGTAAGATGGATAAAAAGGATGAAAAATGTATCTTTATTGGTTATAAAGATGGTGTGAAAGGTTATAAGCTTTGGAACCCAGATACCAAGAAGACTATTTACAGTCAAGATGTTGTTTTCAGATAGGTAAAACATGTTTCCAAACAGGAATTCCTACCAAGGCCAAAAGAACCTGAGAAAATAGAGCTTGTGTTGGATTATGCAAAATATGAATCATCTGAAGAAGATGAAGCAGAAGAAGAAGAAGAAGAAGAACGTCATACCCCAGTATTGAGGAGATTAGTGAGAGAAAGAAGGAAACCAAAAAGGTATAGTCCACCTGATTTCTATTCCAATTTTTCTTTATCTATTACTAATGATGATCCCAGAACTGTCAGGGAAGCAGTGAATTCAGAGGATAGTAAACTCTAGAAGAAGGCCATGGTTGAAGAAATGGATGCCTTGGATAATAATGAGGCATGGGATATAGTTGAGTTTCCATATGGAAGAAAAATTGTTGGTAGAAAATGGTTGTTTAAGAAGAAGTTTAATGCAGAAGGAAAAGTGGAGAAATACAAAGATCGATTAGTAGAAAAAGGTTATTCCTAGGTAGAGGGAATTGACTTTGGTGATATTTTTTCTCCTTTTGCTAAGTTAGCTTCTATTAGATTTATTTAATCTATTGTTTCTTCTTTTTAGATTGAAGTGAAACAAATGGATGTGAAGACAACATTCCTACATGGGGATCTGGAAGAAGAAATTTACATGAAGAAACAAGAAGGCTTTGTAGTGAATGGAAATAAAGAGTTGGTATGTAAGCTAAAGAAGTCACTATATGGTTTGAAGCAATCACCTAAGATGTGGTACCAAAAGTTTGACACATACATCGTTTGATTGGGATTTGTGAGAAGCAGGGTTGATCACTATGTATATTCCAAGCAGGTTGGTAATCACTTCATTTATGAAGTTTTGTATGTTGATGAAATGTTGTTGGTAGGAAATAACATGGATGTTATCAAGGAGGTGAAATTACAAATATCCTCCAAATTTGACATGAAGGATCTCGGTGCTGCTAACTTCATTTTGGGAATGGAAATTAAAAGAGATCGTGCAAACAGGAAACTCTGGTTGAATTAGAGAAAATATGTTGAGACGATATTGCAGAGGTTTAATATGCATGGAAGTAAATCGGTCAAGGTTCCTATTCCTATATGTGTAAAGTTATTTGCAGATCAGTGTCGCAAGACACAGGAAGAAGAAGAGGACATGTCCCATGTTTTGTATGCCAATGAAATTGACAGTTTGATGTATGCAATGGTTTGTACTAGAACAGACATTGCACATGCAGTGGGAGTTTTGAGTAGGTATATGTCAAAACCAGGGAAGGAGCATTGGACAACAGTAAAGAGGGTTTTCAGGTATTTGTGTGGCACTACCAATTATGGATTGTGCTACCAAGGAAGACCAAGATTGAACAGAGTGGTGGACGTACATGGATTTGTTGATGTAGACTTGGATGGATATATGGATTGAAGAATATCTAAAAGTGGGTATGTATTTAACCTATTTGGAGGAGCAACCAATTGGATGAGAAAAAGATAGGTTGTAGTGGCACTCTCAACTACAGAAGATGAATACATGGCAACCATTCATGCAAGAAAGGAAGGAGTATGGTTACATAGATTGTGTTCAGGTATTGGGTTGGTACAACAAGTAGTGATATTATATTGTGACATTCAAAGTGCAATATTCCTGGGAAAGAACCCAACTTATCAATCAAAGACAAAGCATAATGATGTTCAGTATCACTTTGTGAGAGATATGGTTGAGGAAAAGAAGGTGTTGCTGCAAAAATTTGACACTTTGAAGAATGTTGTAAATTCATTGACAAAGTCTGTGAGCACAAAAAAGTTCTCCTAGTGTAGAGTAACAATGGGAATTGTTACCTTGGATTGTTAACTATATAATCCCGTGGAACCCTGGACACAAAGAAAACAAAAATTGGGAGAATGTTGGGTATGTGTTATATTCTTTTCATGTGTGTGTATGGGCACATGAGATTCGACAACTTCGTCTAACCATCCCTTTAGTAGTGTGATGGGTGCTTCCTAGGGGGGTCCCAGGTATGGCTCCCCTTGGTTACGCGAACGCCCCAAAATATATTTTTGGGCGATTTTTGCTATTTTTAGCGGTTTTCTAAATTAATCCTGGATTAAGGGACTAGGATTTGGTATCTACAGAATACCTAAAAACATTGTATATATTGTATGGTGAATGTTGAAATTCGATATAATGAATATTAGAGAGGTTTTCCCCGATTGAGGGTTTCCATTATAAATCTCTGTGTACTATGTGTATGAGCCATTGATTAAATTATGTTTTTCTTAAGAATCTATATGCATTTCTTTACTTCACAAGTTTAAAACTTACAGGATCTAGATCATGGTCAGTATGGCATTGACCTGCTCTGGGAGAGAAAATGTGTTAAATAGTCAAAACCTCAGAACGCTAAAATTGTGAAGTATCATGGATCGTCACTCTAAGGATCCTTCAGGACCCTTATCAACCATTATATTGAGCCTAGTGAAAGGATAGCGTAAAGTACTCTAAAAAAATATTATTCTGGGAGTTTCAACATGTTGGTGAATGAGAATATCGTCGGAGTGCCGAAGGCTGGAGTGACGTGGCATGGTAATGTCACCTACGGTGATATGGATCCATAGTAGGTGTGCCACATGTCACCCTGATTCATGACTTTCACAGACCTTATGTGTCAAATATACCATGACATGTTTCACGAGTTGACTGGACCACGTGTCACCGTTGTCTTCTACAAAATGTGTTCAGTTGGATCAAACTAAGGAAGATTATGGGTCATTTGATCATTATTCGGCTCTACAGTTAAACCTTACTTTGGGTGATTCAAGATGCAATGAATGGAGTTTCCCTGAAGCGTCGAAGGCTAGAGTGACGTTGTCAGGGACCTAACCCTCACGTACGTAGAACAATATATTTGGATATAATAAAGGTCAATATTAATAAGGCCTTGCAATAAAGTAAAATAAGTCGAATTTAAGAAGACCTAATAGAAGATTCCTCTTCTAGAAGGATCTTCCTCTAGATGGTTCTTTTGATAAACATATTTAGTATAAATACAAGTCGAGGGTATGAAAACCCTAGCTTGGATATTATTGTAATAGATCTCTTCTCGGCTGGAGGTTTCCCCCTCGAAGAGGCCTATGAACATTTCTCTCACTAATCGAAGTTCTCTTTCTGGTGTTATTTTGCTATCATTTTAGTATTATTGTGGTGTTATTTTGGTTATATTGTTGGTTATCTTCCATTTCTAGCATTTTATGTATGTTCTGCATACTTTTTATATATGGAATATTACAAGTGGTATCAGAGCACTTTCCTCGACAGAAATTGTGCGTTAATTTTTTTTCCAGGGTAGAGACGTATTCCGACGTCTTTAAGCCACAGAGATATGCCATTACGCGCATAAACCCGCAGTTGAGGGATTCATACACACATGAAATACAAGTGGTACTTAAGCACACATCTGTTGTCCACCCTTGTAACCCATGTTGGTACCCCTTCGAGTGGTTGCACATTAGACAACACCTGTGTAAAGCCCTCTTTAGATAAACCAATTGGTCGCCTGACTACTATAGTCCCACCGAGAACAACACTCGGGAAGATACTCTCTAGTACCTGGGTAGTCGGGTAGTATGGCTAGGGGAATGGTCTACCCTCCTTAGTTGGTTCCCTGAGATATTGGACCGAGTACTATTGTTGGATCCCACACATATATCAGAGAGCTATAACACATGGCAAACCCTTGTCTGTAGAACCCTTTAATACCTAACCCTTGTGGACGGAAACAAAAAATTAAAATAGACAAGATCTATTGCTGTGAAACTGTGTTTGGGCTGCCAAATAATTACACATTTCTTCCTGGTTAAGAATTTGGGAATTTCATCACTGCAGTATTCTTCAGACCAAAGTATAACTCCGTAGGTGTAAAAAAAAATAAAAAAATAAAACTTTTGCACCATTATTTGAGACCTATTCCATTGGATTTATCTCTTCTCCCTTAGCACATTCATACATATCATTTTTCAGAAAAAAAAAAAATTGACCCCACCCACCCCGTTTCAGTTCCCTGATCATCATGGCCCATACCCATAGCCAAGGCTTGGAAGCTCTCTTCAATACCTTGCAATCTAATTTCACAGAGACCCAACAAGAAGTGAAACAACTCAGTGTGAATGTTGCCACCATTAATACAAACATGTATTCCTCTATCGTCGCCTCAATCAAGGAACTCAAACAAGACATGACTACCCATCTTGAATCTGTCATTTCAATGATCTGCACCAAGCTGCATATCCCTGCAGATAACCATTTATCTGACCCACCTCCACATAGCAAAGTTGAAACTTCCTCTCATTCCCATAA
Organism: Picea engelmannii; assembly: GCA_009831015.1. NCBI lineage: Eukaryota > Viridiplantae > Streptophyta > Pinopsida > Pinales > Pinaceae > Picea > Picea engelmannii. Next base: position 342,513 of record ML786629.1, read on the forward strand.
TTTTCAGCACCATCACTTTCAGCGTGACCTATAGCTTCTGCAGGTGTATGTGACCAAATCTGATGGCTCGGATCCCACTGGTTGGGTAACCCAAATGGAACATTATTTCTCTTTATACGACATTACATATGACTTGGCCAAACTCCGATATGGTGTTCTCCATCTAGATCAAGAACGTTGGCAATGGTGGCAATGGAGAAAAACTTCCTGTCAAGGGTATATTGCTTGGACACACTTTGTGGCAGAGCTTTATGAATGCTTTGACATTGACACCAACCATTTAGGCCATTTGAAAAAGTTTAAACAATGTGGAACAATGGAAGACTTTATAGCTACTTTTGGGCCCCTCGCTTTTCGGATAGAGGGCATGTATGATGCCTTTTTCTGAGAATGTTTTATCAGTGGCCTCAATGACGATATTTGTGCCCATATCCTCATGGCTCAACATCAGAGTTGGGTGGAGGATACTAAAAGAGATAAAGAAGAAAAATAGGTTGTATCTTCTCAAAACTAGAAACCCTCCTTTATTCCTCGCACTAAACTAGTAAATCCCACTACCCCCTCTGCTCCACTAAAGATAAAAAAAATAACCAGGGATGAAATGGATGAATTCTATGTTGATTAAGGTTGGTTGTCATTGATGTCAACCCTTGAAGAAATCCCCATAGCACAAAGGTTTGGGTAATGGAACCAATATTGTTTGATGTAAATATGACTCATTATTGTTTTGTCATGGTTGATAAGAAGTAAATATGGATGAACTCCAAAGTGGTCCCCTTATGATGAAAGCCCTCACGGGAAGATGCTTTGTGGAATAAGAGAACCCGTGCTTAATTTTGGAATAATGATATGAAGGAAAAAGAATTTTTTAGGTAAAATATCCTAGATGAATAGTGCTTTTCATGTCATTTCTGGTGGTATGTGTAATGTCACATAATTCCTCACAGTTAGAGAGTTATGGCCATGAGAAATTGGAGACCCCGGGTTTGGGTAATGGACCCATGTTTGTTTGATGGGTAACGGTATGAGTTATGATATATTTTAAGATAATACTATTCTATATGGATATTATATGTCATGCCATTTATGGTGGTATGTAGAACATCACATAACTCCTCACGGTTTGAGAGTTATGGCCTTACGAAGTTGGAGGACCCTCATATGTCATCTAGAAGCCCCAAAAGGTCAAAGTAGTCAAATTGGTTCAAGATTTTTTAAAAGGTAAATAATAAAGTGAATTCATGAGTGTATTATAATTCAAATTGAATACAAAATAAATTATTTCAATAATAAATTTAATGGAGAAATTAGAAGTGGACCAACCCTAAAATAAGGAAAGTGGGCCAAGTGACCTAGAAGATGTTTTTAGGGAAGCTACTTGGAGAGTATAAATAAGAGGCAAGGCTCTCTCATTTGAAACAAACTTGAGAATATTGAATATCTATATGTGTCTGAGGTAACAAAGGATATCTAAACCAGAATTCTAAGTGAAGGTGAAGAAAAGAAGGCCGAAATGCAAGGAAATATAAATTCTTTTGATGGTGCTTTCTAAGGTATGTTATTTACAGGTCATATCACCATTTTTTATATAACTTTTTTTCTATAATGATTCAAACCATGAAATTGATATGCAATTGAGACAACATATCCAAAAATTAAGCTTGTGGGTCGTTGTATTTTGGGAATTACACTCCGTGGAAAATAGGGTTTGTGGCCAGTCCTGAAACTAGTCAAAATCAGGTGCTTCGGGTAAAAACTTCATAACTTCTTCATAACAGATCCAAATTCAATGATACTAAATGTGTTGGTTAGGGTACAGTCTGTAGTATGATTTGTAATAGTTTCATATCAATTCATCAAACATTTTGTGTGGGGCACACTCTACAAGGTCTCTCTCCAAAATAATCCAAAATTCAGCAAGGTATGCCATTTTTTCTATAACTCCTTTTCTGAGAGGTTCCAAGTAGTGAAACTTGGAGGAATTGCATAAAACACACTGAAGAAAATTGTGGATCAATTTAATATATTTATACATTATAGGTTCAAAGTTATGATTACTTCAAGTTAGGGTTGTTGACTAATCCAAAACTAGGCATGTGAGACTAAAGAAAAGTTTGATGAAAATGCTAGTCTCTTGTTTTTAAAGTTAAGGAAGGTTTGAAGG